>JWHW01035822.1:77925-91298 GCA_000931545.1 Papilio glaucus | reverse complement strand
TAAGCCACACTTTTCCCTTATAATGTTATTATTAATCCTATCATTCAATGTCACGCCTGACATACTTCTTACGGATTCTTCTAAAATTGTTTTAATTTTTCTGAAATGAGATGGGCTCTCTAATACCGTACTCTTTGTAGAATCTAGTAATGTGATTAGATTTAATACATTAGGAAGAAGGAAAGAAAAAACCTTACGACTTACGTGTCAGTCACGCGTACTTTGGCAAGACTATCATTAAATGGAAGTCACTAATTAAAAACTGGTTTACATTTTATTACTTCGATGAATTAAGAGCTTAGATATTATATAGACTTAATTAGACAGATAACCGACTGAGACCATATTTTAAACTATATTAAATTGAATAAAGTAACATGAAAAAGAAGAGATGTTACCCTTGTACAATTAATTGAGTACTATGTATAATATAAAGACTTATTTAATAAATTAAGATATGACGGCTGATAGAGGGTTATGAGAGAAGCGAACGTACTGTGCCGACCCCAGATAGATGGGAAAAGGGCAGGAAGATGATGATAACATAGGAAATTATTTAATGAATAAGATTTATTTTACGTTGTGAGTGGAGTGGATGGGGTTTGTTTGATTAATCTCATGTAATGTGTAGCCCAAAGCAAAGTAAGATTTATTTATTAATTTCATAAAATTATATGTTGTATGAAGCTATTTCTAACATTGTATTTGAGAATTAAATATAAGCATATTATTTGCTCTGAGCACATTATCATGGTTATTATTTTTTCAGAATCATATTATACTTAAATTTGATTTTATAGGATAAGAATCCTATTTGTCAGCAAGGGATACGCTCTGTAAAATATGACGCATCATCGAAGAAACATGATTTAAAAAAAAACATCATAACACATCACAATTCTATCTGCACCAAGTTGTTGTTGACCTATTAAAGAAGTCATTTTAATAACTATACTTTAGAAATAGTTATTCATTTTAAACAAATAGTAGAAGTAGTATTTTAAGCCAAGAATATAAAGGAAATACAAAATACTGGCAAGATGCAAGAGTTATTGTTTTTTCGGTAAGTGCCAGGGTTGTCCAACTATGACGTTTGACAGTTGACATTATTCAATGGAATGACAATGGTCTTTGTTGTGCGTTTAGTGGCGGATCGTGCCATCATCCTCCATCATTACGTTTTTACTTACACTGTGAGAACTGAACATTAATATCTGAGTACCCTCAGGACAATGTAATTAATTTTTCTAATAGTTAGTTCTATGTTAAGATATAATATTGTACAATTGTTGCACTTAAAGTTATTACCCATTGTTGTTGCGTAAACCCAATAGTGAACTGAGTGCCAAGATAAACATTATATGTTTAAATGGCGCTAAATAACATAACTAGGGAATAAAAATTATAAACTGTTGATTAATAAATAAAAAAAATAAACTCTTTCGGCCAATACTGGTCACTACTGACCAAAGCGAATATAATATTACCAAATACCACACTAAAAAAAATTATAGTATTATAGTTTAACTGTGTAATATAGTGTTATTATGTATTCTTTTTTAATCAATGATATTTTATACTATACATATGCTATAATCTTTGAAAATCATGAAGCAGCGAGAGCACCATTCATACGTATCAAATGGTGTAAAAAGGATAGCGTAATTAAAATAATTAGAAAAAGACGACAGTTATTTTTGTCACTAAACACATGACGTAAGCTATAGAAAAAGCTTGCTATTAGCACGCTTTCCGAGTCTTCATTTTTCGTATTATAATATCATTGTTTTTAATATATATGTTATACATATCTTTGATATATCTGTTAAATATACATCTCACAAGTAACATAGAATGCGAGGCAAACGATACAGAATTTGCGAGATTTGTTTTAAACCAAATCAAGGAAGGTGCCATAAAAGATTCTTGTCCAAATTTTATTTGGATGAGCATTTATTTAGAATGTATTAGCAATGTGTAGCATTTGTCAATATTATGATGTTAGAACAGTTAATTCAATTAAAATTAAATTAAAAAATAAACTAGTGATTTATATAGTTGTGTATAGGTACCTATAATTTTTGTTCCACAAGAGTAAAATGTAAGTAAGGAAGAGTAAAGTGTAACTAAGTAGTATTTTTTTAATATTCACAGAGGCAAGGAATGGGTTTGACGCGCAAGTATAGAAGATTTAGCGTATGTTCCGATCGAGAAGTGCGAATTGATTTTTTTTTTATGGAATAAGTTGGCAAACGAGCAAGCTGATCACCTGATGTTATGTGAACGCTACCCATTGAAATCCGCAACAAGCACTTGTGTTGCAGATGCGTTGCCTACCTTTAATGGACAAAGGAGGGCAGAGACAAGAAGAAGGATATTTGTTTTTCCCCGACAACCCCCTTCCCGTCCAATCATCTTCCCGTTCCCATCCTATCCTTATGAGGAGAGGATGGGAAGGGGGAGGGTACTGAAAATAGGCCTCCGGCACCTCACTCACCAGACGAAACGAAGAGTACAGAGTACTACTTCTACTTCCCGCCTATTTTCTGTGAGGTCGTGGTATTTCACCGGTAGAGCCATTAAAATCACTGAAATATCAACGGAATAAAAATACTTTTGAATATGATAGTGTTTTTAATATGGTTCAGCTAAGGCTGGACATTTGCCGATTAAATTAAATTGTGCGGCGGGTGAAATCTTAGGGCTCAGTTTGTTACCGTGTGTACTACTAATATAAATATACTTTTATCGTTTTATTTACCTTTGGCTACATTTAAGCCCAATGTTGTTAAATAAAATTACCTAAAACTATCTATTAGTCGAATGTAAAGTAAACAACCCTACATTTTATCGATATCGATAACCAAGCGTACTTCACTGCTGCGCCCGTTAGGTTGGTAGCATCGTTTTTCCTCGTCTGTCAGAAAATATGAAGATAAATAATTGCACATTGGTTGAGATTTTATGCTAAATTGACATAATTATTTTATTCGAAGCCTACCCTTTTATTAACTTAGTTATTACATTCTCTTTGGTGAGCATTAAGCTTCAACTCCACGCTGTGTCTACGAAAAATGTAAAATCATGGGAAATTGACTTTTTAACATTAATACTGAATAAAACGTTATAACTAAAACTGTAATAACGTTTTATTCTATACAGGAAACGAAATCTTGATTTAACAAAGGCTTTTCCAATATCAAAGAAAGCTTTTCGACACTTTATCTCGAACAAATTCTTTGACACTGGAACTTCCGCAACAATTTTCATTTCCGCTCTAGATATCCTTTGTGTAATTCGAGTTTTAGCGTGCCTACTTCCACTATAATTTTTGCATTTTTACTAATTTACTTCTTACAAGCAAATACATCCTTTTCACTTTTCTCTTAGTAAGATTATTAAGTTTAACTGTTCGAACATGTATTTTCTCTAACGATGATCACGATCGATCACGATAAGTTCTAATTTAAATCGAATGTAAAAGTTAAACTTAGATTATATATGTTTTGTTTATCATTTTTATTTATTTGTATAAATGTATTGGCAAAGAAACACCAGTTGCTTTAATGAACTGACTCGATCGGGGAGTCCGAAAACCTCACAAAATATTGGCGTGAAGTAGATATTTCTGCACTTTGTTTGATTTATGAAGTCTTATGTCACTGCCTTGTCACTGTTTGTCTCTTCTAGCAACTGTTAGCCTACCTCTTTAAGAATAACTATGTTCCAGGGCTCCCACATTACTATAGGTACTATTTTTTTTATTATTACCGGAGGAATTATATATCGGGGCTTGCTAGGACTAGGGCTTGGGCTGAGTTTAACATTTCGATTTGAAGGCGACCAAGAAATCCAAGTCTCGGCTAGATCGGTAGCTATTACCTGATTATCTGGTGGTTGCAGAGGAAATATATGTATAGGTAGCAGTGGACACTTTACCTTTACCATAGCGAAACATTATTAGGCTACCTTTAGTCTAAGATACGACATAAGAAATTTATACTCACATCTGTTATTTGATCAGGACCTAGATTATAGTTAGATAATATGTACATTGATTAATCACCAGTGGGTTACCTAGCTAAATCTGTGGCCAACACAGTTAAATCGAAAAACCAAATTAGGTTGAACCCTCGAGTAATTAGTAGCAATAACGTCAAGTTGTTACGTACAACAGAATGTTAATATATAAGCGATGCAGATAAATTGCTACAGTTTGCAGTTGTGCGTGGTCTTAAATTTTGTTTCTCGACAGAAACTAACATGGAAAAGATTTTAAGATTTTTTTATTTTAACGTTTTGTGGAATTTGTATGAATTCCCCAATTTCGAGATTAACTCTTGAAATTTCTAAGTAATATCAATGTTTGTATTAGAATGTAACAGTAATGTATTTAATTGGGATGAAAATTAAAACGAACGGCATGTAGTATATGAAATATTACTATCGCTGATTTAAAACGTATTTTCGTTACTAGTATTTGGCGCGATGCCGAGTGCTCGACTGCAATTAGCTAAAATTTTGTTCAAAAACAAGTTTTGGGGCAATTAGATGACTCAAGTTTAGTATCAAGCGAAAGCAGTTTTACAGTTGAACATTAAATTTGCTATTGTTAAACACAATTTCGAAACTCTCGTGACTGCTTCTATTGTAAAACATTTTAACACTATAAGTTATTGTGTAGTCGACATGTATAGGAGAGTTCATCGAGTGAGAAGTTTGTACTAACGGAATCTGCGTAGCTTATCTCTTTAGAACTACGACTTTTGTACGTATTTAGTGAAAGTAAGTAATAAGTTACAAAAGAAGTTAGAAGGAGATGAACTCATGTAGAAATCCGAAAGAATGTGTGTAACATTTCATTGTCGGCATAGTAAAAACAATTTTTTTGTAATCTGAGATTTTTAATGTATAATAAAGCATTTATTTCAATTAAAACAATTTTCCCTTTTGAAGTTCTTCCGTTGAATTTAAAATTATTTAAACATAGATAAAATTATTTAAGTATCGTAATACTATAGTATAATACATTTAAAACGAATTTAACGTCAACGGATAAAATAAATCGTACTGTGCACGGACGTTGTGAAGATAAAAGGAATTAATCACTGTTAGATAAGTGTATCTCAGCGCAGCATAATACGGGGTCGCCGTCGCTCCCCCAGGGTTACATCCTGTAGCTCCGAGGAGCCTATAAAATTTTACGAGCCCACCGTATGAGCATTATGGCTCTTGTCGATGTCATTCCACTCTGTCTAACGTAGTTTGTAAGTGAGAATAAAGTGCACATGCAAAATAATGCTTTTGAAAATAACCACCTTTATCATAATGTTTTATTTTTGAACCAGAAAAAAATCAAATGATTTATCATTTTTACGGCAGATGTTTTTTTTAATAAAAAAAACAATAGTCGAATGTATATATTTGTCCACAATCACTAAACATTACTTTCTGATTGGTTGTTAGACACAATGACTTCAACATTTGTGACAGGCAGTGTGTAATGTGACAAGTAAGCTTGGTGGCTGTAGGTTAGCGACAGGTAACCATGAATAATCTTTACAAATTGTAAATTATGCTTTGTGCTCACTTAATTATTAAAGAAAAACACTTATTTTCGGATCCGTAAAATCAGTATGATTTTAATTATTAAATATAAAATGTAAGAATTAAAATCTAACTGATTCTATAACTGATCTTACTAAAATATTAAAATTACGGGTTTAAGTTCAAAAGACGGCGAAAGAAAGTTGACTTTTGATTTATCTAAATACTTATATAGCTCAACGTGATTGCAACTCAGTCGTACTGCATTAAAAAAAAAACTTTGGAAACGGACCTTCAAAGCTCACTGGAAATGCCGTTCAGAGGCAATTAAAACTTTCTTACTGATCAAACTTTAACAGCAATATTTTCAAAGTACAACTTGTCGAGCTTATAAAGTGGCTTAAATGTATTTACGGATATCTGCAGCATACTACAAACTGAATATTATATCTACATCTATATCGCTGTCTGTACATCGAAGATATTTGAGAAAAAACTATTATTGGGGGCCTTTATAAACGCAATAAAACCCAAAACAATGATTTTAGAAACTTATCTATTGTGGTAAGCTTAACTTAACATTTAGTGTTTGTTTTATCTCCATCGGTTTATAGATAAACAGTTATATCAATTTAAATGTGCTACGGCCATATCGTGTCGACACGATACGCGAGAAAAGGGCAGGGAGATGATGTGGTTACGGTAGTATTTAGTAGGTATTACCTATCATTACGATTAAGTGAAATTGAAGGGCAGGTGAAACCGCGGGGCACAGTTAGTTAATAATAATATTGTAAGTATATTTATGAAGTATTAAACCAATAAAATCATTCTTGGCGTTAATAGTAGAGGATAATTGAGTAATAAAACTTACTAAGTTTTAAAAAAAACGTATACTCAAAATGTTTATAGAAATAAATTTAGTTCATAAGTTTGCATGTTACTAAATCTCTTTTACTAGTCAAATATTTCGAGAGCATACTTATGTATAGTGACATTTGGGTGGCATAATTAATTTATAAACGTAAAAATCTGATGATAGAATCAAAGAACGTATACTTTTCACTTGATTATAATAAAAATAATCACCACATAACTTGTAGTCTGTCTGTGCTATTTCATCACAAACGAAATGATTCGCAAAAAAAACAAGGTAACAGATATTGCCGGAAGAATTGCTAACCTTAATTGTTTGGATGGATAGGATAAAGATTTTGAAATGGTGACCACGTAGTCACCGCGATTTAGGTAGGTTTCCATCAATGGGCTGATGATCCGGTAAAGGTTGCGGGAGTTGTATAACGAATTAAGTGTCTATTCAGTTAATTATTAACGTATCACAAATAAGCTTGTGATACCACAGCCTCCGCTGCGGCCGCAGCCGCTGTAACTAATCACGTTATGAACGCGGCTTAACGTCGTTGTGTCACGTTTATCGGGAAACACGCGCCGCGTTTGAAGATGTGACGTCACAGTTACATAAATTTCCGCTTGTTGCCTCTAATCTCGTTGATTGATGAAATTGGGTGGCACGAGTCTACAGCTTCTCTTTAATGTTAATGTCAATGTCAATTACAAAGCTCATTGCAGATTAAATATGAATTCCCTTAAAATTCACAAAGATTACGGGCTGATCTCTGAATATGCCAAATAAGATTGAAGATTGATTGATTGAAATGTATGTAGCCACATTCTGGGCATGAATTTAACTAAGTTGACAGCTTTTTAAACATTAGAATCAGAAAAGTATGAATGCTTTTTGTTTTTTTTAATTCCCATTTATTCTTTCAGTTACTTAGTTTTTTAAGTGGAAACTTCCAATGCGCATTAGGCGATTCATGTACGGGTAAAGCTTTTATGTATTTGTGTCACCGATATGGTAATATTAATTAAATTGGTATTGTGAGCGGAAATATAGCTTATGGCCAGCACTTGACGTTCAAGAGCTGATGAACATAGCTGCAAAAGCTATGAGTAAGACCACTCGAAGTTATAAAACTATTACAATTTTCTCTCTGATTTATTATTTTTGATTCGTGCTCTGAATGATATTTTGTGTTCTTTTCACTTAATTTTTTTTGCTAAAGGTCTCTAGAGGCGATTACATAAACAGGATTCAACCACGACCTTAATGCGCCTAATAAAGTTTTACGAGGAACCCTTGGCAGGAACGTGAACGTTTCAAGGCGACAATGCTTTTATCTTTTCTGTTTTACTCATTGTTTCGGTCTTTAGAAATTAAGGGAAAAAGAATCATAATTGCGGAATTGCCTCAAAATTGATTTTACCATTTTGAAAACATATTTTATTGTGTAATGGTTTTAATATTGTAATGGTTATAATCATATTGTAAGCGGACATAGATTTCAGTATTCAAAATACTAGATATATTTTGTAAAATATTTAACTTTTGATTGTATATATGTTGTTGAAGTTGTATGTTATGAAATGAGTGGTGTATTCAGTGGGTTGTTATATCAAATTTGAGAACCGGCAAGCTTATGAAAGTGGTAAACAAATGTTGTTGCTGCGGAATAGTTGATTATGTACATATGTATACATAATCAATTATTATTATTAAGCAACGTCAGTGTAATAATAATATTGAACTATGACTTGACTATGATTGTATAAATATTAAAATACAAAACGATTACGGCCTGGAATCACGGAACTAATACAATAAATCTGTGTCGGAACATGTTTACGAGCTCACAGAGTTAATTCCTTTGTGACATGACGTTAATATTCGTGAATAATTGTTGAGTGTTTGCTTCATGATAAACTTTTATGACAACACAGAAAACGTTATTTTAAGAAATCCCTTAGTTCATTAAATTTGTTAATCTATTAAAAAAAACTAAATTAACAAATTGATATTAATGAATGGAATTATCCATGGATTTTAAAATCAACAAAATCTTAGCAATATCCATGCGAACAAAACTCAAGTCAGTCAGTAAGTCAAAAATATCTAAGACAGGGAAGAGATTCTGCGAACTGATCCTCACGCCTACAACAATATTTTAATAAGCCAAGTAAAGGCTTTCAGAAAATATCATCTGCACTACGGATTTTAGAATTTATTTATATGAGTTTGACGTGTCACAATGATAATAAATCAGCTGCAAAACTACTGCAAAATTCTTTCACGTATGAAATTTATCGATCTTCACATTTCGGAGGTTTCACATTTAAAACCCTCGTTCCATTCTTTTTAAAATACATTTTCATCGATTTTAAACGTTTCAGATTATTGTTCTTATGATTTCCCAGCGCCCCTCATATAGTTAATACTAGTTCATACATCAATGTTTACTTCTTTAGCCAACTTGCTGTACAACTACATTGTACAGCACACAATGTAGCTGTACAATATCTATTGTTTAAAAAAATCGTATATATGACATCGATGGAAATAACAATGGTTACTCATTTAAACAATGATAATAAGGCGCACTAAAGTAAATTAGTAAAGGACTAACTAATTAAGCCCTACGTGTTTTATCAATGCGTGTGCTTGTTTATAGAAAGTTATTATTTGGCATGAATTTTATTTCAATAAGACGTTCCACTTTAAAATGGACTGAAAACTTCGATAGCGTCGTATCCGAAGATTTTCTCAATCTCAGTTTGAAACAAAATCAGTTTATTTTCCATCTGACAAATTGTACTGAACTAACCAAACACAATTTTCTTTGTTGGGAAAAGTGCGCTATTGTTATTTAAGCAAAAGGTTTTTTGTAATATTTTTTGTTACTTATTACGTTCATTAATATTGATTTACTGTTGTTTTTGTTTTATCTTTACACTTACATAATCTTTAGAGCTTGGTGTTAGAACTAGACAAACCTAATCACCATTTATGACAACTAAAAACTACGAATTTTTAGTTGTCATAAATGTCAAAATTTGAACATGCTTCCAATTCCATAACATGTAGGTAAAACCGAAATAGTGTTTGTGTTTTTTTTTTCAAATTTCCGAGTAAAATTAAATCAATGTTCAATAAGAATTAACAAAAAAAACTATTTATGTATCTATACTAATATTATAAATCATAAGAGTTTGTTTTAACGCGCTAATCTTATGAGCTTCTCATCGGATTTTTAATTGAGTAGTTGAGCTATTACGACATTTGCTAGGCTATTTAACATCACGCTATGAAACTAAGGAGTGGGGTAAAATAAAAAAAAAAACAGACAAAAACGTCAAGATTTTATCTAGATAGACAACACAGCATAAATGATAAACAGCAGCCGAGTGATATGATTGGATGCGATGCTAGCACACCTTGCCAACAATAAATCCATTTATTTTACATGAAAAAAAATATATGAAGAAATATATTTAAATAGAATTAATCTCCACAATTTTAGTTCATTAGTTATGCCTAAACATTTAGAACAAGAGATTATAGGAAGTATATGTAGCTCTGGATACTTCTCTAAGAAAAAAATGAAGACACTTGAGAGTAATACATAAAATATGTAATTAGAAGAATTCGTAATTGCTCGTATGCTAAGTTTGTTGTATATCAAGTTGAGAAAGGCAAAGATGAACAATTTCTGATTCCCGAAGAAAGGAAGGCACAAATTCATTTAGTCAATAAGTATGTGTATGTGGTATTTGTGATAATAAGTATGCATGAGTTACAATATTGTGAATAATAACTATTATTATGAGTATGTATATATATGTTGTATATATATGTTGTTAACCGTAGACTTTATAATGATCTGTTTAAATGCAGACTAATATTTTGGTTTTCTTTATATCCTGTGTATTATTTAATTAGCTGCAAACGCCTGCTTAGTTGGGTGTTTTTTTTCTAATTATATAACTATTGATAACAATATTTATTCAATAATAATTGAAAATACACATACATAAATACACTTAAGCCCCTCTATATTTTACACCCTAAACTTGTTTTTTGAATAACCTACAAATATCCAGGTGCGTCTACAATTGTGATACTTGGGTATGTTGAGGCACAAGAACCCCAAACACAATTGCTCTGTGGTGTGTAGTTTTGGCTAAAAAGTAAAATATAGGGATTTGATGAATTTTTAAATGAATGATAGATATACTGTATATAAAAATGGAAGTGAATGGTGTATTAATGTTAACTTTATTACAGGTGGGAGTTTACTACAACAATTTAAGAATCTATTGGTATAACAACAAGCATACATATACTTAAAATTAAAAAAAATAAAAAATTAAAATTATTATGTCATTGATGGAATAATGTATTTTAGTTAAACATACTCAAGATCAAGATACTAAAATAATAAACATTGCTCTTACTCTTTTCTCTACTCTCTTACTCTTACTTAGAATTTGAATAACATCATCTTTCATCCGTTAGATGTTCTTTCTGTGCTTTTAAAACTTTAGGTCCTAGTAAACAGTTTTTACATTGTTGTCAAAGGATTTATAATGCGCTTAGATGGCGTTTTAACATTTTTATTTTTTTGAATTTTGCCTTTCTCTGGGAACGACACCTGTATATATTTAGAAATAAAAACCGATCTTTGTACAAAATTTCACTAAAATGTTATTGTCTTTGACAGCGCAATTATTCTTACTCTCCGGAGCTAGCAAATAGAAAAAGCGAGCAGAATGTAACAATGTAATGAAATCCAATATAATCATATCTATATAATCAAACATATTAAATAGGGTTTAACCGAGGCTGGATAATAGCTGATTAAATTAAATTGTATGGCAGTTGTAATTGTATGTGTTGTCTGTAGGATTTCTAACGCAAAGATATACGGATAAGATATGGACAGAAAGGCATGTCCTTTCTGAAAGAGGGGTAATAGAAACTCGATCTGTGAGGTGATAGTGCCTCATAGATCGAGTTCATTCGTCTAATGTAACTGTGTGCTACTAGCACCGCTGGCTTAACTACTTGAAAAATATCCAAGTTGCAATGTAATAATGAGGGGAAGCGTATTGATTGTTATTACGTTGTAAAAATAATATTATATAAATGTAAGTAATTCAAGTCTGAATCCAATATGTATCAAAGCGCATTTGAAATAAATACATATGTTTTTTATGTAAACCATTTTGAATTAGAAAGTTAAACTGTTGTTAATTCCTTTAAGTTTATTTCATGTTAGAAGCTTATTTTTTTTTTTTTTAAATTTACGTGTCGTGGTATTTTTCCTCTGTGTTTCAGTCAGTTTTTCTATCGAGCCCGGCTTCCGGCTCGTGAACAGCACGTGTCAAGTAAATGTTTCTTTAGTCTGATCAAACGACTTTCGCAAGCTTGATATGGTTTTCATTTTTGTTTTATAATAATATCGACACACAAAATGTGCAGATTGTTGTGATTGCACATAATTTTCTTTGGGAAAATGAAACCAAATGATTGTTTGCTATTTTGCTATTTGGAGATTCAATTCGTAATAATGAATTGAAGTATCATTTATAGCTCAATATTCTTTATGATTCATGATTGTAATGTGAAATAAGTTCGTATTACACGGACGGATGCAGTCAAAAAATTATTTCTTAAACATTGTCCTTGTCGTTTCAGCCGATATTTGTCCACTGCTGGCAGTAGGCCTCCCATTGATCGTCGCATAGATCGCTTCCCTGCCTCCTCATCTAGTAGGCTTCTGCAACTGTGACCAGATCATCGTTCCATCGTGTGGGAGGCCTTACTACGCTGCGTAGACCTGTACGTGGCCGCCACTCTGCCCCATCGGCCATTAGATCTGCGAGCAACCTTAAGTGGCCCATTGCCACTTAAGGTTTGCAATTCTTCGGGCAATGTCGGTTACCTTGGTTCTACTGCGGATCACATAATTTCTGATGCGACCACGCAGAAAGACTTAGTGCTCGCATTGAGGGGCTACATCTCAGTTCCATAAATCATCACTGGCAACATACACTGGTCATAGACTTTCGTCTTGAGACACTGCTGTAGGTGTTGGGACGAGAGGATATCTCCCAACATCCTTGCGGGGATGAGAGTTTTAGTAACAAATATCTTTAACTGCTTAAACATATTTGTTGCTAAAACATCACTAATTACTTCCCCTTTGTACGAGTCTACAAAGTACCGTCTGATTATTAATATTTTAACAGTGTTGTTCTGCAGTCGTAAAAACGCCGTAATAGCAAGGAAATCATTAGAAATGATCTAGTCATAAAACTGTACATTAATGGATTAAACCATAAAATAAACTATTGTATTAAAAATATACCCATCCCCTATTCACAATGCATTATATTTTAATAAAAAATGTATGTAAGGTATAATAAAATATAACTGATCCAGTGGTTTTTGCCTGTCCCCAAAGTTATGAAATAATTTTCCGCAGATAAGAATAATTTGAAAATATATGACCTATATTTATACCTGTGCTTTTTCATACCTACGACGATGGTGACGTCACGATCTGACCTCCCTTTGAGTAAAGATGGATCTTAAGATTTCACGTCATTGTAGGTATAAAATCCAATGTAACTCTTGTAGGATATATTCTGTACAAGTTCGCACCTTTGAGTCCCCATTGCCGTCATTCTCCATTATAATTTATTTAATTAAATAACGAGTACTTGCCTAGAATCTTACATATACATAGATAGATAGATAGATAAACACTTTATTGCTCACATTACATTAAATACAATAAATTCACTAAAACTAAACTTAAAACCTAAATGTGGGCAAGGGCGGCCTATGAGAGGTATATGTTCTATTATCATTGTTTATACGTATGCGTGGATTTGACTCATTAGCGATCGTTGCGGCAATGATGTGAAAAACAAAGGAGACACAATAGGAGCCCCCCCCCCCC
>JWHW01035822.1:53981-67361 GCA_000931545.1 Papilio glaucus | reverse complement strand
GTGTATATAACTTTGGATATTTTTCCTGCAGACATTAATAAGTAATATCTTCTAACATCAAAAATAAGTTACGACTTGTTCTAATGCCCCACAACTTTATTAATATCAACAATCTTCTTTATTTGTTAAATGTTATCAATAGGTTTTCATAAGTATTGTTATAATGATTTTGAAATAACTATTTTACGTAAAAAATTAGTCAGGTCGAAATGACAGGCATATTTCGGCTGGCAATTTATCGTAAGCGGGGCCAGCCTGTGAAACCATTAGTCCTCCCGCGCGTCTGAAAAAGTGTCGCTCCCACTGAAACATTGCGCCGGGCGCGCTATTCAATTGGCGAATGTATTTTATTCGGAGCCAATCGATCTCTAGACAACAAAACGCACACTCTGAATGGAGTGTCTCGCGAGGCGATAAATCACCAATGTCTTCGATATACTTTAATGAAAAGATCGTCCCGTCTTTGTTATAAGTATTGTCATTCTCTTTGTTCGAATAAAACAAATACGCAGAATATTAATCTTCGCGAAATGCAAGTAGAATTTATGGACAGCTTAAATAATATGAATTCCTTTGTGTGGGTGAACTGGAATGCTCACAACTTGAGAATCCGACTTTCATTAAAGTTGACATGTGGGAGTTATTACTTTGTACTTTATTAAAATTGACTTAAGATATTTTTATCAACATAAAAGGCAAAAGAAATTTAATAAAACAATTAGAGCATGAAAATTTTGAAAGAAAAATATGGACATGATTGGCGATGAAAAAATGTTCGCTGAAACTGTTCAAACTTCAAATAAGCGTGTTCACTGACGCATGTTGTTCACGCGAACCTGTAAGATTTTCCCCTACAAAATATCGTATAACGCGTCAAAATGGAAATGCTGCCAAAACCACATTATCGAAATTTGAAAATTGTACAGTTTGTATCCAGTTTAATGTTATATCCCTGATGTTAGGAAATAAACTACATCCTCAGGCCACATCTTCAAACTCAAACACAATGCGACTTTTTCTTACGTTAAATATACCTTTCATGACAATTAAAATAATTTATATTTAAAATAGGGTTTATACACATTTTCTTAAGGTCAAAAACCTGGGACGAGTGTAGTCGTGAGTTAGGGGTAAAGAAATATTATAATACATATTATTTCGTATATTTAATTATGTTATTAAGATAACATATTTTTATTATAGGATATCACATTTTGAGTGGAAGAAAAATGAAGGAGGATTTAAGAAAAGCGCGCGGCAGCCGGTACAAGGCGCTTGTGACGTAACGTGTTGCCGGCGTCCCCTACATCACGCAGCATGGCATCACAACTTATCGCCCTAATATTGTGGTTATGTGGAAGTAAGTGTTTTCATATGTTGTCATTGTGTATTAAAAATGTATTAACACATTTTTGAACTTTTTTGTCTTTCTCTATTTCAGCGTCAGGGCGTATTATTTCAGGTAGCAAAGATACGTTAATTATGCAGATTTCATAAGATTTAAAATGTCTTAAATTAGCGAAAAATCAATTTCTAACTGATCAAATCGGGACACGCTTGGTTCTTATCAAATATTTTTGTTCTGTGCTTGCTAAGGATTGAGCAACTCAATTTCGACAGAAATTTGATGTAGTCTATCATTTGCGCAATCTACCGTATAGTAAGAACGCTATATCCTATCTTCATTAAGATCGGCCAAGCTGTTCGTAAGTTATATCGGACAAACAGCAAACAAAGTGACAGATATTTTATATTGCACATCTGTACAATCATGTGTTGTTGCTACATACCAATTTTGATTAAAATCGGCCAAGCCATTCTAAAGTTAAATTCTGACAGACAGACAAATATATTAAAAATTGTAGAATGTGATTGTGACAGTGCTGCATAAAATGGATATTTATCAAAAAAAATTATGGGTACATACACCTTTTATTTTATAAAGAAGTGAGAGTGGTGTGCCAGGACCGTGCTAAAATGGATTTCCGTAATCTCTGCCTAACCTTAAATTATAACAAAAATTTGTCGATTTTTACATCGAACGTAAGTTCTACCAAAGATTACGGTATACTGTTAACAAGATAGAGATAAATATTATGTTCCGTCTAAATACCGACTCAAGATTTAGTATTTATTTCCTTTTTTAATCCTGGCTAGAGTTTCATTATCATGGGTACGCTCCTGTTTTCTTTAGTGTCTTGGTGATACAAACCATGAATAAGTAAAAAGAGGTGATAGCATTTTAACCGCAGTTGAAAGGAACTGCGGTTAAAATGCTGCATAATTTTTAAAAGGTTTACATTTTAATTTAGAGCAAAAGGCCGGTTGTGGTTTACTCTAAAATAAGTTTACCTTTTAACTGGGCGTTTGATGTTTACATTTAGTGTTCTTGAAATCTGTAAATAAATTAATTTAAGTTTGTTATGCAAATTTTATGAAAACCGAATACTACATAGCAATCGCTACTTACTTTAATAAATCATTAGGTTCCAATTTTAGAAGGTAGTGAGCTTTTCGCGATATACCTTTTCATAGTAATGGTGTTTGAAAGAGAACGAAGTAAGACAATAATTTAAATAAATGTTAACAGTGAAGAAGTGGAACAGGTGAAAGAGTTCGTGTATTTGGGCTGTATGTTTAGTAGGGATGGTAGGCACGTTAAAGATTTTGAACAACAAGTGAATGCGGGAAATAAAATGATTGGGGCTATAGGTACAGTAGTGAGGTGTCAGAATGTGTCTATGAAGGCTCGTCTGGCAAAACACAATGCTGTAGTAATCCCCACTTTAATGTATGAAAGTGAGAGCTGGGTTTGGCAGGAAAAGCATGTTAGTACAGTTAATGCCACTGAGATGCGATCCTTAAGAAGTATGTTAGGAGTGACGTTGAAACATAGGATTCAAAATATAATTATACGGGAAAAGTGTGGCTTAAAAGTAGATGTTGTGACTAGAATTGAGAAAGGAATACTTCGTTGTTTCGGGCATGTTGTAAGGATGAATGAAGAGAGGATAACGAAATAAATTTATGTTGCAAAAGTGAGTGGCAGTGTTTATAGGGTACGGTAAAAAAGGGTGAGATAAGGAGCACCCATAACCGACGAGCATGTATGCGTAGATGTATGAAGGTAAAAGAAGCGAGAGGTGTGCCAGGATCGCGCCAAATAGAAATCCATGATCTCGGCCTATCTCTCTGTGTTACCGGCGTGAGCGCATATTTATTTATTTAATTAGTAGAAGATGGCAAACGCGCAGACAGTTAACCAGATATCAAGTAACGCTACCTATAGACATCTGCTACAAGGTAATAAGTTGCAGATGCGTTGACTACCTTTAATGGACAGAGGTAGGGATAAGCAGGAAAAAGAACATTTTGTTTCCCTCTCCATTCCCTTCCCCGTCAAATCCTCTTTGCCTTTCCTATCCTTTTCTTTATTGGACAATGGAAGGAAAACGAAAGATACTTACTTCTTTACTATAACAAGTAATTTGGTGTATTTTAAAAACTTAAATGTTTTAATTTTTTTGGATGTAAAGTAAAATAATGCGCGTGATTATTTAACTTAGTGAAATAATACGAAATTTTATTTATTTACTTTGTTATAAGTAATAGTTTTATATACGTATTTATATGTTTTACAATAAAGTACACATAATGTACTTATAGTTATAAAAGCGTCTGCAACCATCGCCTTCGTTGACCTTTACTTCATTTGAAGAGACCTGTTCGTAACTTTTACACTTGAAACTAAAAAGTTATGAACTCAAACTGAATTTCTTCTACAATATAAATCTTTTTGGTGACTCATAATGAAGTTTTTTTACAGACTTTATAAGTTATAGATATTTTTAAGGTTTGTGAATACTAAGACCAAACTTTATCACACTCCATTGAATACTACAATAATTTATTTTGGTGAGCATTGAGCTAACAATACATATGTACATGCGCATTATTTTTCACGACGACACAAAGATTCATGATTGCCATCTTGAAATTACGTCAGAGTATCATATTAAACTTCTTAAAAAAATATGAATTGGATATTGAAGGCTGTAATTATTCATCTAAAAACTATGTTATTGTAAATTACCTAAAATTATAACATGTGTGTCTTATTATGTACACTTTCATTTTTTTTCAAATTGTAATGATAGTCTCAATACAAAGTATCCTTTTGTAATGTTCGCTAAAGTAGCTTACTCGGCACTCCTCTTTTTAAAGCTCTTTAAGACTTTTTCCGTTGAAAATAGAGTCCGAAAAATACTGCTATATGTGAATTTGATAGATGACTTTAATTTGTACGCAGTAATATGTAGGCATTAATTTATTAGCTTTCCTTAAACTATTTTTTCCAAACACACGTGTTCTTTTCCCAATGACATAATTTTAAATCAACAGCCTTCTTCGGAAAGTATTTCGTAGAGATTTTTTTTGTTCATTTGTACCAAGGTGATGAATTATTAATATCACTGCGAATACAATCGAGTTTTCGAATCCAATTCCTTAAGTAAAGCTGATTATTGGAATTTTCCAAGCGCCCCGGAGTCTCGAAATTTTTCTATAAAGAGCCAATCTCTCCCGGTATCTCGACCTGCCGAATACCAAAATTATTGGTCCCGAATACGCAATACCGTGCATTCATTATACATGAGGAGGCATATGACACGCTAAAATTATATTACGGGGCCCATACGCCACGTCATCGTATTTTACATATTTGCGAATACTTACTAATATTTTT
This sequence comes from Papilio glaucus, assembly GCA_000931545.1. Classification (NCBI taxonomy): domain Eukaryota; kingdom Metazoa; phylum Arthropoda; class Insecta; order Lepidoptera; family Papilionidae; genus Papilio; species Papilio glaucus. The sequence goes on along the minus strand of JWHW01035822.1, from coordinate 62,617 downwards.
AGAACGATTTTATTTTTGCAGACTTGTGTAAAACTACAATTACTATATTTTAAAGGAGAAATTCGCAAAGTAACATATTTTAAACTGACCATAGACCAAACGTTGGGTTTTCCTATATGAAGCCGTATTCATCCAACGACTGTATTCAATAAAAATTACATCTTGAGTGACGTACGTACTTGGTTGCTTGACTAACTTAAGCAACATTTTATTTTAACCAAATACGCCCATATAAAATTGTCATAACATATTCACTCCACTTGTTTAGAATACCATTCTCACAGTACTAAACCCTTCCAACTTCCTCGTCGTCCTTAAATAAGTAATCTTTTACCATTTGTGCGACAGGTAAAAAATTAAATAACATTATATTTAAGCCTTAGGTAAATAAGCGTATAGCTAACATAATTATAATTAGGATATGCCCTCATCCTACGAAATGAATTTGAACTTCTTTTAAGGGAATCAATTCGTGTTCGATGTGAATGAAATATTATGATGAGGCAGGAATCGTAAATTGAATTTGGTTACAAGGTAATGAGATCTTGTCGGCCGTATCCCGAGCTTATGTACCCGGCTTGATCTTAAATACGATCACGTACTGTTCACTTGATTTATGTACACGGACTACCTGCAATATAACTGATTACCGACATCGAGCCGAAATTTTGTTTGGCGAGCCCCTAACGGTTCGAGCCGTAGGAAAAAGGGACTATAGACTGACATTTTCGTTCAATATTCAATGTAATGTTGGAACATGTTTTCGGATAATGTTGGAGTATATTTTTTAGTGTGCATGCTATAGTGATGTAGCATTTTATTTTTGCAAAAAGAGGCAAACGCGGTCTTTCGTTAAGTGGCATAATTTTCGAAGTAAACATGGTCTAAAATTTAAACTTATCACATTTATTATCGATTCGAGATATGAAGTGTAATCGCTATGTGCTTTTTCACCAAGCTTATTAGAAATTTATTAGGGTAAGCTACCTGAAAATCGAATACTACTTACTACTACTTCAGATGATAAAAGTCTTGACTGCTGCTATATGAATAGCATAAAACATGCCGAGATTTTGTTACAGATGTGCTTGGACTTCGCGATATCCAGATTACAGTCCCGGAGGCCGTCGGCGTCGGGTCTAGTGCGGTGTTAGGCTGCCGCTGGGCGCTCGATACAGGCGAAGCGCTCTACACTGTCAAATGGTACCATGGTGCTCAAGAATTTTTCCGGTTCGTGCCAAAGGAACTGCCAAATACAAGAGTATTCTCACAAACTGGTATCAATGTGGATGTAAGTTTTATTACTTAGCGGTTAATGATTTTTATATCACTGATTCCTTCTTTCCTTCCTTTCAGTCGTCTGCTGAAAACTGCGAGACGTAAGCCTCCCCCATCGATCGCCACAAAGATCGGCTTACTGATTAACTTTAAATTATTTTTTATGAAATTACATCGGTTTAAGGAAAGCAGTTATAAATTAACGAATAAATGGCACGGATATAACAGTCTGGGCAATTTATTTACATTTTTTTAATTAGGATTATATGGATAGTTTAACAATATAGAAAACCATTTTGATTTTGATACGAACACATGACTATTGGTAAATGTTTTTCTTTAGGGTCTAGTTGTTCTCCAGTCTAAGACGACACTTACTCTCTGCCACATTTGAGAATATTATTTGGTCTCTGGTATCTACTTAGTAGGTAGGCCTTTGTCGTAGGACACACAGAAGCAGATGAAGAATATTAAATTAAAAAAAAAATCTTTGGTAATTTGTAAATATTGCTTCTGAAACGACTGTAAAATAAAATAAAATAAAATCTACTTAGTGAAAAGCCTCTCAGCTGTCATCGTCTAATCTGATTGTTAAAAAAGACACGACGGCTTGTTTTAAAACACGACGCCTTTAAAACAATTAGATCACACTGGTCTACAGTGGTTTTGTAGCCTTAGATCTAAGATTGATTTTAGATATATTCATGCTTACAATTTACGAAACTATTAATGATTTTGTAAAATTTGCTCTGGTTTTTTCAAAATCTTTATTTTTTATTTTACATTACAAAAATCGGAAAACAAGAAATAAAATAATAGATATATCTATAATTTCAGTTTTTTTCCGAGAAATTTAATTACATAGAAGAGAATGTAGAGGAAAATATCAGAAACATGTGTTATATTTCCATAAAACGCCTTTTATGAGCTTTTCTTTTGTAATTTTTCAGAGGACAATCTCTTTTTAAAGACCAGCAGTAGCAGTAATCTGCCATCATATGACAACCCCATCGACCCGGATACCTTTCTTCCATCACTTTTAGATCCTGGTGGAACCGTTCTCCCTGTTCCTCATATAATAATATATATAATTTCGTAAATTATCCGGAAATTACTATATTTTTACTACTCAGTATTGAAACAGAATCTTAGTATAAGAAAACTTATATTGTTTTACGTGTAAGAACTTCAATATTGTCCAATAACTGAGATCTCAGCTGAGCTAAGAATAAGAGTCACGTGATGTTTATATGCGCGAAGTAGTTGCACAGAAGCCTAATTATGACAGGGAAAATAAATTTCATTACTAACAAGCCGAAAATTGTTCAACATATGAGATATGTCAAAATCATAAAAAACAAGAGCACATTCAGTGCTTTCATGAATATATACGTAATCTGGATACTTGATAACATGAAAATTTACAAAGATATCCAGAGCAACGAAAAAAATAATTGTTTTGTAGAGCTGTGTTATCATTAAACCTTTCACATAAATATATGATATAGATACTTTATATTCATTATACTTTTTTACGAATAAGATAACAGAAGGAAGCCTGTCAGCGTAAATTACTTAAAACGTATTTGACAAAATTTGCTTCCTTTCCTGTATCGCATCTTTAATGACAAAGAGTCTATCATTTGAAAGCAAAATGAAACGTTAATACAGTCGGTATTTCAAAAACGCTTGTTTAAGGCGAGATAAAATGATTAACAAACTAAAAAAGTATGTAGAGTTTATAAGTACAGATTCTATACCAAATACCGTTAATACTGCCTTAGTAAGCTTTTATTTACCGTTAATACATTGTTATAATTTGTACGTATCTTCTACCATTAACGGTCTACCGCTTTTCGCATTTCTCAAATATTTTTATTACTCTCAGATACTTTTATGCCTACATATTGTCCACAATATTCAACATTTCCGGTGAAAGTATAAAAGTGTAAAAGCCGCCATGTATGGTAAGCCGCCATTTAATGTATGGCGACGTTTGGTTATAAAAAAAATTCTATCAATCGAGCAAGCAAGTATCTCGTACGCTCGTGACATGTTTAAATTATGTTGTTGACAATGCTTTAAATGTAATTACTTTTATGTTTAGGTGTCACGCTCAGGTGCGCAACAAGTGGTGCTGCGCGAGGCGACGCGGGGACTGAGCGGCCGCTATCGTTGCGAAGTGTCAGCCGACGCGCCGTTTTTTCACACGGTCTACAAGAGCGCATTTCTGCGTGTTATAGGTTTGAATGATGTCTTAATTTTTCTACTTAACTCGCAATACAGACAATATGAATAAAAAAAGGTTACTATGTTTAATTAGAGAGGTGTGCCGTGATCGTACCAAATGGGAATCCGTGATCTCTGCCTGCTCCTCTGGGTTAGACAGGGCGTGAGAGCATATATTGTATTCTATATAATTTAACCACAGTTGCTAGTTTAACTTCTTAAGCCACGTATAAGGACTCTTCCTAATGCTTAGCACTTTAAACTTTTCAATCTATTCATAATCAATGACCTCTGAATAATTTATATAAATATTTGCAAATAATGATATTTAAATATATTTGGTGCATTAATTTGTGTTTCTGTTTAAAGGAACGGTTTGTACAGCGCTACATATAATAGATACCTACTACGAATAGTGACATGGCATGTCACCTAATTTTATTGATTAATTTCGTATTTAAATAATTTTATTTGTTTTGTTGCTTTCTATCGCAACAGTTTTAATAATAAAATTAACTAAAATCATGTTTACATATATTCGGTCAATTCTAACTTGTATTAACCCTTTTTGTAGAAAGGAACTATAAATAAATAAATCAACCTTTTCGTTAATCAAGTTTGTCATTTGATTTCGCAAAAGGGAAATTAGTATTACGGCTGCTTCAGACAGTTTCCACGGTAAATTAAATGTTTCGTACAAACTTGCCCTAGATTGCGTATCCGCAACGAACGTATAAATAACGCGAACCATCCCATCGAGCCTTTGTACAACCTTAATCGTAAATCAGAACTATTGGTTGGCAATAAATACGGGCATAGAGCAATAGAGATGTTGAATTAGGGTTTATCTTGTTTAAATATCGTTTTTGATTGGTATTGCGTTGTATTTGAGATTAACGACGATATACTTTCTTGTTAAAATAGAAAGTATTATTTACTCTAAGCTAAGTTGGAATTTGGGGAACGGTGCAGATATTACATGAATTAATTCCCACGTCTCCGTTCTAACATTTGTCAGATATATATCTTCGATCTTGTGCATACGGCAAAGGATTAGAACAAGTAGTTAGCGTCAGTATTTCCATCCAGTTATGACATGAGTACCTTAAAGAGAAGAGCTACTAAACTTGTGCGTATCTGCAATCTTTCGACCACATCACCATTTAAGATCAGGTGCGATTGTGGTCGAGCGCTAGTTTATTTGTACCACATTTAACAGTGGTACAGCCCGCAACAACAACATCTGTAGCACGAATGGGCCGGCTCGACCGGTAAAATACCAATAAAATCAAGCATGGGTCTCTCATCGCCGCGTCGCGCCGCTCCCCTTTCTGTCGCCCATGTGCTTAATGTGCTTTCAATAAAGGGATCGACCCGGGTATAACCCATCCAGCAATTGATACAAAATTAATACAGCTAATAAGGTAACAATTGATTCTAAGGCGGGATGAAGTTTGCCGGTTCAGTTAGTTTAAAATAAACTTAATCTATTTCCATTAACTAAAAGCTTGTGTAAAACAAAGGTTTCTAAATGGCTAGACAAATAAGACTTGTATTGAAAAGGTATTATATAATAACTAAATTAATACCTGCAACTTGTACCTTTGCTTTACATATTTTTGCACGTACGCACATACTCACACATGCAGGCAACGGAATTTATGCATACACACACCATACCAATACCATCATTTTAAATGCATAGCTCTGTATGCATACATTTAATTATGCAGTTAAGATCTGTGGAGCGAAGACCTGGTAATCCGTCACACAGGGTCATACCTAGTTTGGACACCAGCCCCTGCCCATTAGTAACGCCTAATTAATTGCGTACAAAACGATCGATTGTGGGAAAGCAATAAACGATGTATTTTGTTTAAAAATGCTTATTTCAACTAAGCATAGTATTTTTATTGAAATGAAGAATATTGATGAGTTAAGCAAACGTTTCGTAGAGAAGAGAATTAATGAGTTGTTCGAAAACTCGGCGTTTTCATATCGTACGAGTTGAAGCACCGAAACCCCACGGTGCGGGCGTGCAAACACTTGAAAGTTTTCTCTACGAGTTGCAGCGCTTCAGTTTAATAGAAATCGTGGCCGACTCAAACCGCGACAAGCTCTTACTTCGAACGCTTTGTTGACTGATTGATGTTGAATAATTACTTTAAACAAAATCACGATCAGTCTTTGTCATTAGCTAACATTGTTTTGTACCAGTATTTAACATTCTTTTATTTCTGACTAGGTCTGCCGCTTATTATAAAGGCATTTTTAGACAATTAACCTTCTCGTTGACGAAGGGCAATGTATTATATTATTTTTATGATAATAACTTAAGTTTGTGAAAGCTTTGATTTATAACCAGTTTTATGACTTGAAAAACTGGTTATAAATCAAACAAGCTTGTGATTTAACTATTTTCATGCATAGTATTTATAGTAAGGTAAAGAAATAAAACTAATAAAAATGAGTTGTATAATATATAAAAAAGTTGTCATATTAGTGAGAGATTGTGTAACGTTCAAAATATACTAAATTATTTTGTTTCTAGATTTACCGACAACGAAACCGAAAGTGCGCGCTCAAAAGAGCTGGTACTCTACGGGAGACATGTTACGAGCTAACTGTACTGCTCCGCCTTCCGATCCCCCGGCCAATGTTACCTGGATTGTCAATGGATATGAGGTAAACGATACTTATAAACGAATGCATTTCAACTAATGTATGTAGTTAAGTGTATAGTGTATGTATATCTTTGTAATACTGTCTATATCCGAAAGGTCTCGCCCAAAACATTAACCGGCTTGTGCTTATAATATTGTTTTTCTGATTTTTTGGCAGAAAATAAATCACCAAATTATTATTTGTTTTCTGTATAGGTAAGAAATATAAGAAGAGGAAATACGAAATTTTATTTGTAGAAACTATTTTTATTTTACACGCGTAATTTTTATATTTAAAATATTACATAATTAATATATTGCAACGAATTCTGTTGATCTTGATATACAACATCTTCATATCTTTTTCACTAGGTAAAGGGACTGGACATTCCAATTATCGACTCATATGAACGAAGTAAGCCTACGTTGAGCGACACGTCGCTCGAGGACGCCAACAGAATTATATTCAGTCCGTGGGACGCAATCTCGGGATACGAGGAGGCGGTGACCGATAATGTAATAGACATACCTGGTAATATTGGTGACTCGCAAGGCGGCCCTAATGCTGAGAGCAATCGGAAAAATAAAAGTGAAAACGCAATGCCCTTCTTATCGAGATACGATGAGATGATAAACAAATTTAACAGTAGCTCCGAAGACGATAAATGTAATAAAACATCTTCTTTTAGTCAACTTGTGATTCGAGTGCAGCCATCACATTTTCAGAAGGTAAATGAAAAGGACATTATGTTTTATCTATGACAAAAAGATCTCGTAACGCAGCTGTTACGTAGCAAGTTGTGAAATTGATTCCGGTGTAATTTTTTTGTGAAATAAAGTAGAGATGAAGGAATATGGAGCTAAAAAGATATCCGTCGCAAATACAATAGTAGAGTAGGGCCACTCGCGTGTTTCGTGGAATGACTTAGAAGGCGTCTTAGTAAGCAAACAGGTAACGTGTTCATAACATGTCTTATGATAAGGATATACATTAGAATAGTGAGATAAATATCACCCACCATAGCTCTTAAATGATGCTTTAGGATGCTTTTAAAATTATCCGTGGCCGAATATTTATAGAACGATACTTTCGAATTTCATTTAAGAATTAGATTTATTTTAAAATTGTTTAAATATTTACTTTGTTTGGACAGGGACGTTTAAATGTAACGTGTGTGGCGCGGGTACTATCAGTGTGGACTGCGAGTGAAGTTCTGCTGCTAGACGAAGAAAGACCTCAAATCGCACCTGTCATGGGAAGTCGAGACTCCAGTTCAAAGGGTAGGTTCTTACATAAACTTGAATGTATTAAATCTTCATTTACAGTTACTTTTCATAACATTACCCTTTAATAAACGCGAACACTTTATCCTCTACATTAAAATTTCTATCAAAGCCCGCGAAGTTCTGAACTTGCTTATCCTGCGCTTCTTCCACTATTTTAGATGTACTCGGGCGCATCGCATCTAGTCTCTTCCTTAAGCAACTTCCCAAGAGAGCAACCGCGGGTGCTACTTCTGTCGTTATATATTAACAATTTCTATATTGTAGTAGGAATCTACATAAACTAGTATGAATGTCCTTACCCTCTAATACGGCCTTTTTTATTGTTTTCTTAATAATTTTTACTGAATTCTCAGCCGCGCCGTTACCCTGAGGTCTATAAGGCGAGGAAATGGTATGCTTTATCATGTTCTTATCACAAAATTCCCTAAACTCTGCGCTATGAAATAGCGGCCCTAAACTCTGCGCTTTGAAATTTGAAATAACAAGTTTTTCGGAGAGGCCGAATTTAGCGAACAAACTTCTAAAAAACTTACGTATGGTAAGCTGATGTGCTAGAAATCTCCTCTGCCTTTAACAGTGGTAGAGCCCGCAACACCAACATCTGTTGCACGAATGGGCCGGCTCGATCTATGAAATACCACGACCTCACAGAAAGCAGGCGCCGAGTAGAAGTACTCTGCGTTTCGTCTGATGAGTGAGGTGCCGGAGGCCTAATTTTAGTCTTCTTCCCCTTCCTACCCTTTCCTTATAAGGATAGGGTGGGAATGGGAAGAGGATTAGACGGGAGGGGGTTAACGGGAAAAAGGAAATATCCTTATTCCTGTCTATGCCCGCCCTCCTCCCTCCATTAAAGGTAGGCAACGCATCAGCAACAAATTTGCTTGTTGCGGATGTCTATGGGTGGCGCTCACTTGATGACGTCAAGTGAGCGCCACCCATCCGCTTGCTCGTTTGCCACCTATTTCCACAAAAAAAAAGCCATTTGCTGTGACCATTCCGTTACGATTATATAATTTTTCTGAAAATTTGGGCAAAGTCGGCGTGTAGTCGTTTCCAGGGCCCCGCGGGAAACTCCCAGGAATGCGACGTAGCCCGCGGGGGTGCGTCTGGCATGTTGCAACATGTCTCGCAATTTTTTCCGATCCACTCAATGTCTTTATCGGGGGCTGGCCAATAAAC
>JWHW01035822.1:9148-51701 GCA_000931545.1 Papilio glaucus | reverse complement strand
AATTCTCAGCCGCGCCGTTACCCTGAGGCCTATAAGGCGAGGAAGTGGTATGCTTTATCATGTTCTTATCACAAAATTCCCTAAACTCTGCGCTATGAAATAGCGGCCCTAAACTCTGCGCTTTGAAATTTTAAAATAACAAGTTTTTCGGGAAGGCCGAATTTAGCGAACAAACTTCTAAAAAACTTACGTATGGTAAGCTGATGTGCTACATATCTCCTCTGCCTTTAACAGTGGTAGAGCCCGCAACACCAACATCTGTTGCACGAATGGGCCGGTTCGACCGATGAAATACCACGACCTCACAGAAAGCAGGCGCCGAGTAGAGAAGTACTCTGCGTTTCGTCTGATGAGTGAGGTGCCGGAGGCCTTATTTTAGTCCTCTTCCCCTTCCCACTATTTCCTTATAAGGATAGGATGGGAATGGGAAGCGGATTAGACGGGGAGGGGGTTAACGGGAAAAAGGAAATATCCTTATTCCTGTCTATACCCCTCCTATGTCCATTAAAGGTAGGCAACGCATCAGCAACAAATTTGCTTGTTGGGGATATCTATGGATTGACGACATCAAGTGAGCGCCACCCATCCGCTTGCTCGTTTGCCACCTTTTTCCACAAAAAAGCCATTTGCTGTGATTACGATTATATAATTTTTCTGAAAATTTGTGCAAATTCGGCGTGTAGTCGTTTCCAGGGCCCCGCGGGAAACTTCCAGGAATGCAACCTAGCCCGAGGGGGTGCGTCTCGCATGTTGCAACATGCCTCGCAATTTTTTCAAAATCAAAATCTACTTAAAAATTGTTTTTAGTTGTTTCTAATGCTATCTCCTTAAAGTCAACGGGTGTGTCAATGTGTCAATGATTCATCTACGTATAGTGAATAATGTTTATCTGCCGCATTAGTCGTTGCGCGGTCGCCTTTGTAAAACCCAAAGCAATGATTATTAGATTTTTTGTCTGTTTGTCTGTGCGTTTGTTACCGTTAATCTTAGAAACGGCTAAACCGATTTGAGTGCGGTTTTCACTAATGTATTGTGGTAAGCTTCACTTAATATTTAGTGTTTGTTTTATCTCAATTGGTGTATTAATAAAAAAGTTATATCAATTAAACTGTGCTACGGCCATATTATAGTGAGCAGTGGTGGCTCAGTGGTTTAGTTACCGACTTACGTACTGTGTCGCGGGTTCGAACCTAGGCAGGCGCTTAACTTTGTGTTAATTTATTTCATCACCACTGCTTCAAGAACGGTGAAGGAAAACATCGTGAGGAACCCGGCATATCTTAGAACCAATAAATTCAAAGACATGCGACATCCATCAACCCGCACTGGGCCTGCGTGGTGGATTACGGCCCCTTCCCTCTCTCAGAGAGGAGGCCTGTGCCCCTGTAGTGGGGAACATTCTAGAAAAAGGCTGATATATTATGATTATTTATACGGCCATATTGTGTCGATGATGAGGTTACGGTAATATTAAGTAGGTAAAATTGCAGGGCGGGTGAAACTGCGGGGCACAGCTGCTCACGCATAAGATTATACATGCGGTCATACACTAATGTCGCGGACCCTATGCGTTTTTTTTATAGCACATAGGTTGACCATTATCCCGAAATACAATCGAATGGTTCAATATTACAGTAAGGCATTTTAAAACTGCACGCGTAACACAAATAAAATTATCCCGACTCGTCGCCAATGTAATACGTCAATTAAATACAGCGCTCGGATGCTAACAAATTTAGATAATAAATTTCCTTCAATATACATCATTGTTCATTCTGATTATAACATTCTTAAAGCCACGAAACTAAAAACGTTTAAAATATAAAATCACGCATTAATTGTAGTAGCTCCTATGTGGACCATTTTTTTTTTCATAAGTTTCGTAAGGTTACAAGATAATAAAATAACATAAGGGTTGTGATAAATGGAAGGCAATAAACTGGTAACATATCACTTTAATGCCTCGTAGGCTGTCTATGAACTCACTAAACTCTGTCAACAGTAGCCTTAACTTGGATTATAATTCTTAATTCCCTTCTATCAAGGGGATTGTAGCTAAAATAGATACGCATTAATTTATCTAAAAATGTTTCGCACTTTAGAATTATTTTCTTTACAGGTTTTCGACACTCGTTAGCGGTAAACAGCGGAGTCTTATACATCTTCAACTTTATATTATATAGACAACGGTGAGTTTTTTAAATCTTTATTTTCTATTAAGTTTAAATTTTATTGCTGGCAAGTGTTATAAGAATATTAATTATCTTAAGAAAGCCCTTACACTTCGTGGCTTGTTGTTATGCTAACTTAGTAATCCTGTGTCCTTTATCCATTTCCAAGGAAACCGTCTGTACCTCAGATCCTACTTGTATAAAAAAGTCATACCAGTATTAGTTAATTAAACATTGACATATTAAGACATGCTATTTGTTCTCAGGTCAATACGATGATCGACGATCGACATTATGTACGACGCTGGACGATACTTCATGGTGAATGTTTGTACCACTTTTTCCACAGTGAAATTGATGTTCGTATTCGAATATTCACGCTAATAACCGTAATCGGATGAAGGAAATATTTTGTAAAAAAACGATTATTGTAAATTTACCCCACGTATTTCTCGACTAGACCTGTGTGTGATTGACTGCGTTTTAGAGTAAAAATTACGTAAAATTAATTGATACGAATGATCTATAAAACGGACGGTAGTGAATTTTTTACTTGTGTAAATAAACAAATTATGTTATAGTTTTATTAAATTATAGTGTGTCTAACTTCAAATTTGTCTTAATTGTATTAACTGTAACTAAAAAGTATATAAATAAAGGAAGTTCTTCTTTGTATTATGATTCTTTATTGCATTTTCATTACTTATAGTGCATTCGCTCCTTTGCAGAATGCATATTGACAAGCTATACCTACGATTTGATTACTATGCTGCAATACGAGAATCTCCGATATGCAATATAGGAGTAACGTTGCGCTTTAAACCCAATCGTCCTTTATTAAAATGGAAACCGGGGAATTTAATCGTGCGATTTCGACCTTTGCTGAAACGTATCTGATAAAAACAACTTATAAATAAAACACAATTTTAGTTGTTTGTAGTGTTTATGAGAAAACAACTAATACGAATGTAAACAGAGACAATCGCGGATCACGTTATGTTCCATATTTGTCACTATTATTTTAACCATATCAGAGCTTCAATAATCCTCTAACGTATTTACATCGCCTTCAATCTCAGACAATGTGCATTAAAAGACTTTCCCCGACTGATAAACTAATTCACCTAATTCGTTCATTTTCCATCAGGATTTAAAATAAACTGTTTGACATAACAGTCTTTTAAGACATCCTGATCGGTCCTGAATCAATTGAGTCCAACAATTTATAGGTGTACATCAGGTCATGAATCTAGCAGTCTAGGACTGCACCTCCATATTATCTTCATACTAACATTATCAATGTTAGTACGATATTGTTAATGCTTATTGTACATTCAGATGAATGTATTCAAACCGTACGTAGATACGTACGGTTTGAACTTGTCTGAACAGTACACTAATACACAATAATACATATAGTTTTTTTTTGGCTAAACACCTTTTCGTTTGTTCGTTCGATACAAATGTTTATTTAATTTACTGTAGTAATCCCTGGAATAATTACTGTTTAAACATACGGCCATGGTCTCCCAGGGCCTATCGTTTGTGCCGCTTACCGCGTGCTCGTTAACTATTCCACATTCAAATGTTCATTCAGGTCGGTGTACCTACAAGTTCAAATTGAACTATGATTGCATATGAATGTACATATACCCATCAATGAATCGGTTAAAGTTTAAATTGTACAAAATTTTTAATTTTCTCGTTTGTATTTCACTAGAAATGTGGTTATGCAAATGACAAGTAAGTGGATAATTACATACGCCTAACCATAGTATGATTTGTAATGCACGACATTTTCATAACGTATTTTAGTTTGATTCGAATTTATCTACACAATTTTAATTGCTTTTGTAAGCCGAACGCTAAGTTGATATGAAATAAAATTGTGTTGATTTACTTATGGAAGCACAATTTAACTTTAGTTAAACTAAGTAATTTCAATGTTTATGCTAAGTGCACTTGGCGCTTAGCCACTTCCAAAACTAAGGAGAATTGTAGTTTCAGGTCAAATAGCGGCCATTATAATGCAAACTATAGGTATGTTAAAAGAAAATTTAAGCTGTTTTTTGACTAATACATGACATATCACTTTATTGACATATTGTTTTGAAACATCACTAAAACATAACCATTTCTTATACATCATGTTACAAAACCTTTTGTTCATTGTCATATGAACAAATGTTGCTACAAACACGTTAACTTTTTTCTTTTTACCGTTATTCCAGAACTATCACGCAGTTTTTTTTTCTTCTTTTCTCTCTTTATTTTAGGGTAATAAAGCTTTTTATATAAAAAAAAAGGCGCAAACGAGCAGGCGCTTCACCAAATTTGAAGTGTCTACCCATAAGCATCTGCACCAAGCTAAGAAGTTGCAGATGCGTTGGCCACCTTTAATGGACAGAAGAAGGGACGATCAAAAACAGATATGTTCTCTTCCTATCCATTTTCTCCTCCGTCACATCCTCTTCCCTTTCCCATCATTTCCGATTAGATAAGTGTGGTAGGAGAAGAGGTCTAGAATCAGGCCTCCGGAATATCACTCATCAGACGAAATGCAGAAATACTTCTACTTTAAGCCTGTTTTTCTGTTAGGTCGTGGTATTTCACGAGTCGAGCCTGCTTATTCGTGCAACAGATATTGTTATTGCGGACCCTACAACTATTGGATTGTTGTGGATGAAAGCAGAAAAAAGCAGCAGTTATACAGAAAATAATAATATTAATAAACACATTATGATATGTACGATATGAAATGTACAAAGTAAGACAATAATTGAAATAAATGTAAAGAAGTAGAATAGGTGATAGAGTTCGTATATTTGGGGTGTATGTTTAGTAGAGATAGTAGGCATGTTAAAGATTTTGAACGACGAGTGAATGCGGGAAATAAAATGAATGAGTTATAGGTACTGTAGCGAGGATCAAACGAGGTTCATCTGGCAACACTGCTAATGATAATAATAATGCTGCAATGCTGTACCAGTACCCACTTTAATGTATGGAAGTAAGAGCTTGGTCTGGTAGGAAAAGCATATTAGTAGAGTTAATGCCGTTGAGATGCGATACTTAAGAAGTACGTTAGGCGTGAAATTGAATGATAGGATGAGAAATAGCATTATAAGGGAAAAATGTCGCTTAAAAGAGGATGTTGTGACTAGAATTGAGAAAGTTATGCTTCGGTGGTTCGGGCATTTTGAAAGGATAAATGAAGAGAGAACGAAACAAATTTATATTGCAAAAGTGACTGGCAGTGTTGGTAGGAGACGCCTTATAAAATAAAATAAAATAGCCTTTTATTTCAGATCTGCTTACAATTTACATTAAAATTAATAATGAATAGTTATAAAATTAATGTTATACCTTATTCTACCATTTGTTTATTGCAAATTTTTTGCAGATCTGTTTGCCAGTCGGCAAAGGCCTCCTCCAACCTTTTCCATTCCTGTCTTTCTCGAGCTACTCTGTTCCACGTCACTCCTGCAACTTCTCTTATGTCGTCATCCCATCTTTTCAGTGGTCTACCTTTTTTCTTTTTTTCTACTCTAGGATACCACTGTGTCACAGTTTTGCTCCATTTTTCTGGTCCTCTTACAGTATGCCCCGCCCACCGCCATTTGAGCCTCCTAATTTTGGACCTTATGTCTATGACATTTGTTGTCATTCTGATGACACGATTTTGTAGCCTATCTGATTTCTTTATATTCAGCATACTCCTCTCCATTGCATGCTGACAGGTTACGAGTTTGCTTGTCGAGTTCTGAGTTAAAGCCCATGTGATGCCCAGGGGACGCCTTAGGAGAACGTATATCGATTTGATTAGTAGCTTATTAAGAAAGGGCCATATATCTAGCTTACTAAAAAGGGTTCGTTGGTTATGGGTGCTCCACCCACAACCGACGAGCATGCATGGGTAGACGTATGAATGTAGAAGAAGCGAGAGAGGTGTGCCAGGATCGCGCCAAGTGGATATCCATAAACTGTGCCTACCTTTCTGGGTTACGGGCGTGAGCGCATATTTATTTATTTATTTTATTTCATGATATTTTTTATTCACTATGATGAAGACGACGCCGCCTTCTTCGTACGATAAATTTATTCAATTAAAAGTTTAGTGAATTCCGTTTGAAAAGTTGTTTATTATATTGTTTCCTTTAAAGTTATTTTTGATAACAATACGTAGGGAATATCTTTGTCTTCACTTATTACAGTAGCAGAATAATATTGATAAGTGTCAGAAGAAATAACAATATGAGCAGTCAGAATATGTGATATTATTAAAGAACAAGATTTTTAGACATATTTACGTTCAATAACATTTTTTTTCTATTGTTCTATTGTTTTGTGGTCTTCTGTAAGAGCGTTTGCCACATGAAGCTGCGTCGCCGTTGCGTTGTCGCAGCGACGCATTCGTCATTCTTCAGTAGTCAGCTAACTTCAGCCGAGCTTCCTAAATCTACGTGTGAAGGAAATGTAATATGGAATTCAACTATTATAGTACTTTTTATTCCAAAAATCCAAATTGGATGAAAAATAGAATAAATAAATGACTCGTTCAGCTCGAACATATTTAATACTTAGAGTCCGTCGTCGGCGCTATCTCTTGACCGAGCTACCCAGTGCTATTTACTGGCATTGATTTGTCTCAACTTTAGCTGATTTCTAATTACCTAATGATCCAGGAACCTTAACTTTATTGCTACGAATCCGTCGAAATCTTTATCCAAAATTGCGTCAATTTAAAAACCAGAGATTGGAATAGATCCACTTGCAGTCATGAAATAACGAAATAAATAGGCAATATCTCAAAAGTGCTCAAAAGATATAAGATACGACAAATATTATAAAAGTGAAAGCTTGTGAGTACGGATGGATAGATAGTTTTGATGCAGTTTGATATTAATAAAACTTTTGAACAAGACAAAGGTTAAATTTTTTAAATACGT
This sequence comes from Papilio glaucus, assembly GCA_000931545.1. Lineage (NCBI taxonomy): Eukaryota > Metazoa > Arthropoda > Insecta > Lepidoptera > Papilionidae > Papilio > Papilio glaucus. Next base: position 44,581 of record JWHW01035822.1, on the reverse strand, counting down.
GTAATGTGTAAATTTTCCAAAATATATTATTAGGTCATTATACATGTCATTCATTATCTCTAGAAATTTCTACTATTTGAAGGACTACCAAGTGACGGATCAACATAGTGAATCATACATTAATTAACATTGGATACTGCACTTGAGACGCATCTAAAATATTATAATAAAGTAAATACTTTATAACGCTAAATACTTGTATCCCCTCTGATATTTAAAGTACTCTATCTTTCACACTAAGTAATTTGGATAAATGGTTTAAAAGTTATGATGATGAAAATGTGAAAGTATTAGCGACGAGCTGCAAGAAGAATGCTGCAACAAATTTTACGCATAAAGACGTAAAATGTGAAAAAAAGTTCTAAAAATTTAAAATTCTCCGCTTTACTTCTCGTTCTAGTACCACGTGCGAATATATGATTCTCCAGGTGTCTCAGATAACAACCGTACGGACGACAGGAGTTGGGTTAACTTTATCTTGAGTCCTCGTATTCAAGCACGTGCGCCATTTTAACGCATACATAAGATTTGCGCTTGAATCCTGCTTGTCTCGTTGAGTAAAATAAATATTGCATTTTGAGAAATAATTCTACAGTTGTAACTATAGTCCTTATGACGATGTGTAATTTTTTCTATTAGTTCTTAGTTTCAGATACTTAACATGATAATTTCAAAATGTTATGCATGTGATCCAAGACATTCGTTAACTAAGCGTACCGGTTAAGGTTAAACCTCCGTTTGCCGAAGCATTGGTTAAATAGTGTTTCTGTAAGGCCTTCTATGTGTAAAGATGAACTGCTCAATATACTTTTCGAGTGTATGACGCTGCATCAATATAATAGATATAAGTAATATTATTTACGGCACTTATTGTATCTCTTTCGATGTCATTATTTGATAAAAACAAATGGAATATTCATAGCTACAAACCAGCTGAGATTTCTAAGCCATAGAATCGTAATCGTAACATTCAACCACTGTCGATTACGAAGATTTTACATCTTCTATTTAAAAATAAAATTAATCGATAAATTATTTCATTTGTAAATTTCTTCAAACACAAGTAATTCCACCGAAACGTTTAAAAGCGCAAATATTCTTTGGCAGACCGATTGGCTCTTATATGTAGATCGTTTAAAATTCATGGCAGGTTCGAGAGATTTATTTATTAATTGGTATTTCGTGCCGATCGGAAATTTGTTGAGGTACATTGTCTTAATTTGGGCACTAGCTGGTTCAGGAAAAATGTTTTGGCGCTAAAAGTTCACCGAAAATTTTAAAAGTTTTTATATTTTACTATTCAAGCATATATTTTTAACAGCAATGAAAGGGAATATTTTGTATTGATTTAGAACACACGTAAATACGAGTATATTAGTTATGCTGACTGTTAGTCAGGGAACAGAACGTTGCTAGGTAATAAGATATCATTGGCTTTAGTATAGCATATTCATGCAGTCATCATTCATCATCATCATATCCTTCAGGAATGAGAAGAAATATATAAAATTAGAAGGGGAAGCAACTAAGCGAGCAAAAAGTAACTTCGTTGAATTGCCGTACGAAACGCAAGTAAAACCATTTCTACTATATAATGATATTTTAGGCAATCATGTTAGTGACGCAATTGCTTCGAATTCTTTATTTCCTGCTATTCTTGCTCTACCAGAAAGATTAAAAAAGTGTAGTATTCATTTGATCAAGAAGCCGTGAAGAAAAGTGTCTAAGTTTCAAGATTTGTACACATGAATAACCCAGAAGAATAAAAATAAAATGTATATTTACATATGAACACGCGTAAGTTGAATGTATAAAGAACAGACAGATTTAGAGCGCCCTTTCAACGTTTTGTGAATCAAATCCTTTGGAGTCAAAGAAAGCCATCACCAACTCTGCCTGCGCCTAGTTGGGTTAAATAGAGAGAGCTTATTTTAAATTTATAAACTAAACCTTAACAATTGTCCTAGTTTTATTAGCATAACAACTATTCTTTAATCTTTGCAAGTAGGAGCAATAAGCATGGCCATTCAACACAAGGGCTCAATCGACTTGTTAATGGTGCCGACGTGACTTAACGACTATAGAGATCTATCGGCAATGGCTTAGACAAACGGCTGAATGTGGCCAAGGCAGATGATACTTTAAAATTCCCTTTGTGTCGTAGGCTATTTGACTTTTTGTGGTAAAGAAGTGTACAGATCATTTAAATAAAATAAAGCAGTCATTAAGTAAAAGCCTTCTGTAAAAGTGAAATCTTAAAACTGTGAAACAGTACGTTTTTTTTTTCAAATATTTAACGTAGTCGTAGGTAGTATCAAAATATAATATGACTGTTGAGGAATTCTGTTTAAAATTTAAAGTGGGATTTATGAGAATTAAAACTGGAAAATATTAAAATATGAAAGCTGAATGGTGAGGTTAGGAATACGACAATTAAAAATAAATTAGTATATTCATTTTCTTAACAGAAAAATTAATGCACAATATAATGATTAAATTTCATTAATTTGTCTGTTATAAAATTAATATTGTCTATTTTATTATTATACGAGCACTTCAGTGTTCATGTCTGTAGAGTTGTTATCTCAGACATCCTAGGATATACAGGGATATCTTGATTGCCATACACAGTACGACTACAGCAGATCAATTAAACATATTACATGTAAGAAATTAAGAGAAATGTTACAATATTATGGTACTCTATGGTTTGCATTTCGAAGACTCCATGCAATACTATTTTAAGTATTGCATCGCGTGTCTCATTTCGACATGAAGCACGTCCTTCTTGTATTGCTTAATAACATTATTTTTTCTTCGATGCATTAAAAAAGTATTGCACCTACTTTTTTTTATAAATACAATAAAAATTGGTTGGTGTGTATTTTATATTCATTTGTGACTCATAAATTCATCCGCACAATCGTCAATCCAACAATTTGTTACTACAATAAAAAGTGTATAAAACTTGTCAGGAGAGATTATCAAAACCTAAATGAGTAGTGTTGAAATCTTTGTTGAATATTGAGATTCTTCAAAATACCAAAATACATTGTGGTCTAATGTACGTTTTATGAAGTGGGGACTCCGTTCGAAGCTTGTAATGTCGTAGAATTGGCACATTGTAATTATTGAATAAAATGGACTTAACAATCGTTTTCTGTATTTAATTTCCTAGTTAATCGAAAACCAAAGATATTAAATAGATATCCTTCTTTGTTTAAGTTCTAGTTTTATATTATATTTTAGACTACTTGTAGCATTATTGTGATGTGTCTAAATTTAGCAGTAATGAGTAGGCGTTGGACACAATAAACAGTATTCTTAACTATGTGTCAGTTCAATTTACAGTTTTCAGTTTGCTTAATTGCATGTACGTTGCGGTGGCGCGGCGCAAGTCGTAGCTTTTAATTTGTGACGTCACATAACAAGTAGCGGCGGTTACAGTGCTGCTGTAATATTATAATTAACTTATTGGATAAGTCCACCATTTCATATTAATTATAAGTTATGCATCAAACTATGTAATACATAAATTATTTTATTGCTCGCAGACATTATGTGAATAAAATAGTTAATATGTTTGCAATTTAATGGCACGCTTGTCGATGGGCGCGCTGTAGTCAGTTGCGGGCTCACTGGCAAGCTCCGTTAGAGTACAATGGTCTACTTTGACACTGCAGTTCTTGTCTTAAAGCCGCCATTTACTAAGCTACTGCTGGGCAGCAACAACAGTAAGGTAGCGATTTATGAAACTTATTGCGACGATGTAACGGTCATCTATGTCAAAAGTACACCAGCACTAAAGGCGCTATCTGATTTTTCATTCCAGAATAGGAATTGGTCTCTTGAAACCATCTGAACATCCAGGACATAGCATTTTGGCCGGTTTTGTCGATATGTAAATTCTCGCTCTTTTGCAACAAAGGTTCCACTTAAACCGCTTTTTCTGTGTCAATCAATAGTGACTGACTGTGGATAAATTATCGTTTGTATATCATGTGGTAAATTTGAGTTTTTTCCTCAACATTTTACTGCTGAAATATTATACATATTAGCATTAGCCATAGTGCATTTTATAAAGTTTATTTTATGAAATACATTTTATATGAAATGTTACAATTTTCTTCTTATTAAGCAGTTTTCGAAGAGGCATCGCGACACAAGAGACGTGCTCAAACGTTGCGTAGCAAGATGTTGATAGAGCATGTCTTGATTTTGAGAGCGTTGTTCCGAGGAAAGTGAATAGTCAAAAAAAAAATAAAACAGCTTATGACCTTAAATTCGTTTCTATTTAAGGGGAATAAGAAATATTAAGTCTGACATTTTATTTTATTTGAGATAGTAGATTTCAATTGACGGGTCCCAAATAGCGTCTATAATATATGAGTAAGTGCGTCGAGGAAGTGATTTTTATGAAATGAAACGAAAATTACGACCTATTAACCTATTTTGTCGGCCTTACTTAAACGTTTTTATGGGTTTAATTATTTGAACGATCCGAGCAGTGTATGCCTGTTAAAAGTATAACAAATATCCCTAATATATAACATTATGCGCCATTTCACTTCCCGTTCCGTGAATGTTTCGACTTTTGTCTTATGCGAACAAAATCACTGGATTAAATTGGAGGGTGGGTAACTTATATTACTTGGAACAAAGAGATTGTAGAAAGGTGTAACTGTCTTTTTTCTACTAATATTATTTATTCCGTCTTAATAATGTCTTCCGTCTCTATAATCAGATCAACTTTAGGTCTACGTCATGGTGTAGTGTCATAAGAAGTATATTTGTCGGCCAAGTTTCAATAGAATGGGTTCACATATGAAAATTCAATAGACGAACAATGAAAAAACCCGTATTCTGTGTTTTTTCCAAAATATTATATTAAATACAAAAAAAATAGCAATAGGACTACTTTGTTAAAAGTTATGCCTGGTCATATAAAAAATATATCGGTTTATTTGAGAAAGTTCCCGTTTGGAAAAGGAATCACTTGTAAAGTTATCATTGAATAGTATTTAATGCATGGTTAATGTTTAGGTTCGTGATGCAGTTTTTAATTCGTCAGGTACTTGTTGTACGAAAGCTTTATGTTTGTATATTTCATATCATTTCTTACATGCAATGAACGCACTACATAATAATATTTTTAAAATATAATGTTTAAGCGTAATAAATTTCAGAGTTTCCCCGCGCAGGAAACAATGCCAAGTTAATCTACCGCAATTTTGGTTTGATAAACATCGTATTCAAAACTAAATCAGTTTAAATCAAATTATGTAATATTGGTAATATTGTATTTCGATTAAACTTAACTATAAAATTATTTTGATTAAATTTTGTCAAGACTGATTTAGAGAAAAACAAAAAAAGACTTTTTTTTATAATTAATGTTATATTTATAAACGTGTACTTAGTACTAATAAAATAAATGTTTAATTACTTCACATGTACATACAAGTGCTTAATTTCTGCAACTGAAATCGATATAATATATTAACAGTGGTAGAGTCCGCAACAACAGCATTTGTTGCACGAATGGACCGGTGAAGATAGAAGTTTTCTTAGTTTCGTCTGATGAGTGAGATTAATAAGGTCTAGTTCTAGTCCTTATCCTCCTTCTTATCCCTTTCTCATATGGAAAGGATGGGAAGGAGGGGAGGATTTGATGGGGAAGGGGATGGATAGGAAAAGGAAATATCCTTTTTTCTGTTTATCTTACCTTTACCATTACCTTACCTGTGATCATTAAGGTAGGCCAAGCATTTGTAACTCACTGGCTTATTGCAGATGCTTATGGGTCAGTTAGCGGTCACTTAATATCGGGTGAAACACTTGCTCGTTTGCCACTTGGTTCTATAAAAAAAAGTTATGAGTAATTTATTTTATGAAATCTCAATTGTCATTTCAGCAGAGCACAGTTCAGAGATTGCGGCTTCATAATCAGATTAGTGTAATGTTATTCTAAGCAAAAAGAGGAATTTGAGTGTTCATGATGAAGTTACCTCAATTTAAGGTTTTAACGAGGTAATATACGGCGCTAGCGGTCTTGTTTATTAGCATCGTTAAAGCTTAGGTGGCTTAGGCAATATAGGTGGTTTTCATTGTACAATATTATGATTCAACAACTTAATACGATCCAAGATAATACAGTTACTCAGCTTAATCGCTTGTTTGAATGTTAAAAACGTTTCAAGACTTTTCATTAAAATCCAAAATTTGATATGATAGTAAAAGGTTCATTTTAATTCATATTCAAGAGTATTGAAATAAAAAAAAACTTTCATTGATATTGACGGATATCTATTATATCCTATTTGTGGCAAGGTAAGGCAAGGCAAGGTAAGGAGTGGTCCGACTAGTTTTACGTCTATATTTCAAAAATATCCACAAATCGGAGTATTGGGTAAAAACCAGCCACAGTATTGCAACTGACACAGTTCGCGTCTCGCAAACAAAATAAATTAAACTTTTCAACGACCGCTCTCGACACACATGCAATTAAACACTTTTAAACGGTGAATCGGAGTGACGCGCGCCGGAGGGTATTTTTCATTAAACGCGTCTCTGTCTGATCTCTGTGACGTTTCATTCAGACTGTTGATATTGCCTACAGATTGTAGCCTACTTACTACTCTCACTACGCAATATACTGTACACACTATATACGACTGCTTATAACAATCACTCAAGGCTCGGGCCTCAAGAGGTGTGGTCTCGTCCGCTGACAGGAGTAAGAACTTAGTCTCAATCCTTTGCCATGTGCTTATAAACTCTTGCTGTATAAAGTCAGCTGCGCAACTTCACGTTTCAGTGCCATACTCATGCAAAACGGAAATGTCAGCGACAACACTATCATTTATTTTGTATTTGTGCCTATAGATTTGATAATATGTCGCTTTAACTTGCAACAAAAACACAGTAATTTGTTAGCTCTTAACATTTGTTTGTATTAACATCATATTCCTTTTTCCCTTCTTCAAATTTTAAAGTTACCTAAATAAATAAGAAAAGTTTGTCTTATCCTTAATAATTCCAACGTGGGATGATTTTATTTAATTTGGAAGATATTTTCGGATTCGGTCTGATTTATATTTTCGATTTTGCAAAATCCGCCGACAGAAAATGTTGAGTTGTAGGCAACAATATTCTTCTGCGTATTTACGAGTATAAAAATCTATTTCGGTAGCCAACCCATTTTAGTTAAGCGTGTAATATTTAATAGAATAAACTTCTATTTCTTTTGTTTGAAAAGATGTTTAATAAAAGCAAGATGAACTAGATATGCCATAACATTTTCTGTGTACTTTTGAACTTAAAATACATTGCTGGGAAGTACTGTATTGAAAGTAGGAGTACTATATGGTTAAAAATTTTACGGATCAACAAAATGTTGAATAAGGCTAGTTCAAAAACCGTACCTGTTAATAAAGCTGTAAACGCCTCCTTAAGGGCCAAATCGTTCAATATTTACTGCACCCAGATAGCGTAACGGCTGCACTAAAGCACATTTTATAGATACATCTAACTACCTGTGAAATTTATCTTTAAAGCTCGAAAGCTTTACACCTTGTTATAGAAACATATTACAATATTTCCAATCCGGTATAAGCCGAGGCTCTCGAGCTAAGTTACTCTTAAAGAGGCTTAGGCTAGGCGCCTTCTGCGCCCTGCCGCCTCGAGCCCGGTGTAGCTTACATGCCTCTTCTACGCAAACAGTTACAAGGCAGTCATAAAAAAAATTGCAACATTCATTACATTAATAAGACAACTTATTATTATTCCGTACACTCGTGTTGTAGAAAACTGAACAAATAACAAATATTTCTTTATCTTAAACATCTAAGTCTTGTTATAACTGCATATTTAAAGCAAAGTCCCCTCGCCGTTTCTGTGTGTCATCTTAAGTGCGTTAAGCGATGCGATCATATACGGATTTTATATGGTTTTCACCAATAGACTTAGTGATTTATAAAAAAGGTTTAGACGAAGCCGGGGAACGAAAGCGACCCGTGGGTTTTTGTATATTTAATATGACAGCATTATTTCCAACGTAGAAAAGCTTCTAATACGTTCTATAAAAAGTCTGAAGTTTTGAAAATCTAGCGCTAGAGTCAAGGGAAAATGGTACAATAGTGGTATTTTATATCAACTTAGTTACGAACAATTCGGGAACTTTGTTCAAACTTTTATTCAGTCCTAAATTTTATACACTTTCTTGCCTAGGTACTTTTCTGGTAATTGATTCGTGTTTTATAACAAGTGAAATTAAAAGAATAATGTTGTTTTAAGAATAATTCTATTATAAGTACCATGGCAAGAAGAAAAATGGTCACGTCAAAAAAAAGAAACCCTTGATTCATAACAAAAAAAATCAAAATTGAATACAAGAAAAATAAATGAAAAAAGTTCGTCGTTTGAAACTTTTTTATAATCAAATAAGAATGTCGCTGGCACATGTTGAGCGTGTTTTTCACGCAATCCTATTAAGGTTTTCCCTACCAAAAATCAGCTAAAGAATTTTTCACTTTGGTCATTTATTTTACAACGCTATAGAAAACGATATATTAAACGATCTTATTGACAATAATCACAGTGGAGATTTTCAACAGGATCTATTAACGTGCAATTTTATTCGTTAAAAATAAGTATTTTATCACACCCGCAATATATAATCGAATTATTGATTTTTAGTGCCATCCCGTCAATGCATAGCGCACATGTCATAAAATTCAATTTGAAGTCTATAGTGCTTACTTGATAAAGCATGGATGAGATATTTAATCATAAACACATGTACACTTTAAACATTTATATACATATATGTGTTCGTGTTATACGTAAGAACTCAATTCTTAAAATATTTTAGTAACATTCTTGTAAAGATTTAATTTATTAGGTAGAAATAAAAGATAAAGATGCTTTATGTTGCAAAATTTTATGATGACATCAGTAACGAGGGACCCGAGATGGACTGACAGACAAATCGAAAGAATAGTAGTGTATAAAAATAAAAAGAGAGCAACATTAAAATTACCGATTAAAAGCTATTTGAAGTGTATGGATGTAGAAGATGCACTTCGTATCGTCAGGATCGTGGATAAAGTATGTATTTACGGTAGTGCATTACGGCTCTAACTGAAATTTTTACAAAATAGGAGCAAGTTATGTTACTAAATGTATTTAATAAAAGGCCTCAATATATACCCTGACTACTATGTCCCTACTCTAGGAACATAGTTGTTTGTTAGTTAATTGTTTTCTTGGTAGAAATTTAGCAACATTTTACGTATCATATGTTGTATTTAAGGTAGAATATTGCAAGTCTCAATAAACAAAGAACACGTAATTTCGTTGTTCAGGTGTTCTCGCTGAAATAGGTTTACCGCAGTTTTGCGCACTAAGTTTGAAACAATTGCATAGTGGCGCAACTCCAACGACGTTATGTTCTAGTTTCTTTGAAGAAATTACACGATACTTAAGTAGAATTGTAACACTCTGATGCAAGAAATAGAGTTACATTTTAATAATTTTAGTAAGCTGTGATGTCATCGTGTTACTATAAAGACATTCCAATTTTCTTGTCGAATAGATTTCGACTTAATATAATGAAATCATCAAAGTAATAAATACGATAGATTCATATGGGCGGCAATGCACCCACCTTTAGGGCGATCCTGATAAAGGTTTACTTTAAGCAGTATCCATTAACGTAACGAGTATATATACAGAAGAAGCAAGAGAAGTGTGCCAGAACTGAGCTAAATGGAACTCCGTAATGTATGCTACCTCTTATGGGTAAGGGGAATAAGTGGTTATTTTTCATTTTAGTTTGTGACTACTGAGTTTACAATAAGAATAATAGCCGTTAGTGGCTTATTTTAACATTCGCTTTATTCGTCAATGTTGACCTGAAAATGTTTTTACACCTGGAGTAACAATAAAATTTTCGAATGCTGTTGTTATGCAAAGTTATTAACTCGGATTGTTGAACGTTAACATTTTATGATAATTGTTCGTGGACTACATACATGTGCAACAAAAAAAGATTTATGTGCTTATAGAATAATATAACCTATACAAGGTAGGAGTTGCAAAATTAAAGGCCGAGGTAGTCTCACATGCTCATTTACTATATTGATTCCAATTATCTTGAGTTAAAGAAACAATAACTTCTTACATTTCAATCATGATTACCTTCTCTCCCTTCCTTTAGATATTCTAACACATGTTTTTTACTATTGGCCGGAATACTTCGATATTGATATTTTTGATGAAATAATCAAGATTTCAATCAACATAAGACAAAAAAATAATGAACATTACTTTATTAACGTAAACAATAAAAACGAAATATATGTCAAGCCACTAAACAAGGCTTTATCTCGTTACCAGAATAAAGCTATGTTTATCAAGTGACCTTTTTATTCGCTCCATTAAAAGATTATGGAATCTTTTTCGGCTCTCTGAGAATACAACAACCATTTCCTAGAATCCATTAATATATCCCCAAATTGTTTGTTCCTTTTATAAACAATGTTTTTAATTAGATATTCAAGATTAACGATGGTACATCAATGAATAGATTTGTTATTTTATAGTTTAAATGCTTATGAGACTAATGAAAATTTATTATACACACATACAGTGTGTACTTACTAAAAAAGGGCGATATAAGGAGCACCCATAACTGACGAGCTTGTATGCGTAGATGTATGAATGTAGAAGAAGCAAGAGAGGTGTGCCAGGATCGCACCATCGCCATCGCGCGGGCGTGAGCGCATATTTATTTATTTATAAACATCATTATTTAAAACATCAGTTCTCATTTATCACAAATTGAAATTCGATTCAATCTATTTTTGAGATTTTCTAGAGACAAAAAACGTCTACTGTGAACGTAGACAGGTGACTGCTGCAACCTTGATGGATTGCAATCAAGATCCCGCAACATTGTGTTCGTCCATATTGGCTTACCTACGCTGCTCCTACCTGCACGAGGCCGTTATTCTAGAACCTTTTGGTTCCATCAGCTTTCTGTATTTAGTTTTCTGTACATAATTTCTATGTAAGTCCTATAGTTTAACCGACGTAAGCCAAGAAAGCAAAATTGTCTTTTTGGTACGCATTGTTAAGAATAACTCAAAAACTACTTGTCAGTTTGTGATTTAAAAAAAAAATGGAACAACATGACAAGCACTACGTGTCGAATAACAAAAATATAACAACCTTAAAAAAAACTCCCTTCGCGCGACTGTAACGCTTTTTATGACAAAAAAATCCTAACCCTAGCCCTCCCCAGCCCTCGACGTCTAAATAGAAGTTTCACTTCAATAAATTGTATTGAAGTTTAACGGTACTTATAACACAATTTACTTTTCCATTCCTTCGGTCAATATAAAGCTGTTTACTGTAATTTAACCGCACGGAATATTCAATTCGCTAAATATATACTTTATATCGAAAATTATTTATAGATGATTTCTCATAAGATTTACCCAATAAGTATAAAGTCCAGACTAATTATTTAAAATCTTTACATTAAAGTATGTACATATTTTCAAATATTTATTAAATACATATTTAAAATAAGCGTAATCGATTAGATAAGTGACTTATTAAAGAACGGTGATATAAAATCTATAATCTCTGCCTACCACATTGGGTTATGTGCATGATCGCATATTTATTCAACTATTTATTTAAAATAAGCGTTGTATATTTTAATTTTGTTTATTAAAGTAAAATATAAAAAGATATGTATGACTGACAACTTACAGATGACGATGGAAGACACAGCACACAGGAGGAGAAAAGGTAAGACTGCTGACCTTACCACCGTCTGGGATATATGGCTAGGAAGAGAGAGAGCAAACCTAAGGTATTAAAAAGTATTCGTTTAAAAAGTTTTATAATTATGATTATGTATATAAATAAAAATCATTCTTTTATGTTTATTTATTTGTTTGTCGTCTATGTGTTCCGAAACAGAAACATTGATCAGATTGTAATAAAACTTTGGTAAAGGTATTCGGAAGAAATTCAAATAGAACAAAAGGAAATTTTAAAACTAAATACATCTCATACAACAACTATGTCGTTAATTACTCATTATTTTTGTATGTTTCATCGTATAGACCGTCGGAAGCAATTAATTGAATAATTAAATGTTAGCTCGAGTCTGTTTGTTGTAGACATAATCATAATTGAATGAGTCTTTCTTACTCTTGTTATTTTACCGCAAACGAAGGCTTGAAAAGAAGCTTCGTCATTCTTGTCATTTTAATTTATAATTAAAGCGACAATTGACAATTATTAATTACTAATATACTTATTAATAAATTGTATAATAAAATGATGGTGTTTGAAAGAGAACAAAGTAAGACAGTAATTGATATAAATGTTAACGGCAAAGAAGTAGAACAGGTGGCAGAGTTTGTGTATTTTGATGGATGTAGAGATGGTGTAGACATGTTCAAGATTTTGAACGAGTGAATGCGGGAAATAAAATAAATGGTATAGGTACAGTAATTAGGAGTCAGCATGTGTCTATGAACGCTCGTCTGGCAATACACAATGCTGTACTAGTTCCTACTTTAATCTATGGAAGTGAGAGCTGGGTTTGGCAGGAAAACAGGTTAGTAGATTTAATACCGTTGAGATGCGATCCTTAAGAAGATTTTATGCGTGACGTTGAATAATAGGATTAAAAAATAGCGTTATAAGGGAAAAGTATGGCTTAATAGTGGATGTTGTGACTAAAATTGAGAAAGATATGCTTCGGTGGTTCGGGGTTGTTGTGGCAGGGTACGTAATAAACTATTATTACTACTATTTGTAATAAAAAACAGGTACCTTTCATTGATATTCTCGTATAAAATTTTATTTTAAAACTTTGACTTAAAAGTGGAATGAGACTTTTTTAAAATCCAAACTCAGCATTTCCGTACGTTTATTTTATGAATGACAAGTCTGTCGACATATGTCAGTAGAAGGTTTGATACGTGGCAGGTCAATTTGGACTACAATAAAATAAATCAGGATTAATTTAATTCGCCCTCTATCAGTCAGAGTCAGAACTACGTATGTTAAATAATACGATTTTCAATTTTATAATAAACGGGTGTCAAGTACCCGATTTTTGTTGTGATACGTGGGGTCTTTTGACAATTAAAAAATATAAATTTAAACATTTATTTAAATGTTACATACCTGTTATTAGTGGGTTCCGGTGTGATAATAAGTCAGACGCTTTGTTCAGAGCTCTCGCATTTCCTTTAAAAACAGTTGAACATTCGAACTTTGCATGCAATTGTACCGTACAATTGTAATCAAGATAAATGGAGCAAAATTGTCACACATTGGTTTCCTAGAGACGGCATAAGGAAAAGAGGAAGACAATACAGAATATGGGAAGATGAACTAAAATTGACAGCGGGTCCCAATTGGAGAAGAGTAGCTAGGGTTAGGAAGCAATGGAAAATGTTAGAGGAGGCCTTTGCCAACAGGAACACTGAGCTAAGAAATATATTTTAAACATGTAACTAATAGAAACAATACAAAGAGCTCAAGATAAGAGGCTTAATGTTATGTAATGTAATTAGTGGGTTAGGTTAGATTACATTAGATAAAATGAGCTGTACGAGATAAGCCTGTAACTTCTGTGATTGTCATTAAAGGCCATTAACGTCATGTGTACTGGTTCTTGGTGTACCTGCTTACAAAGAAAAACTTTGGTATAGTTACAATACAATTTATATATTAATTTCTCTGTTAGTACTTTGGCTGAGAATTAAATCCAACTAGATACAGAAGTAAGTTGTTTCTGTTACTACTAAAGGCGACTATCAAAATATAGTAGGTATTCAATTGAAGAGCGGCTGCTATTATAACATGCCTTATTCTCAATTAACCTGCCGTCAGTGCAATTATCGGATGTTACGATCCATTTCGCTTGAAAGTTTCCCAGCTTGTATTTACACTTTCGATCAAGTCGACTAATTCATGTACTACAGGGTTTTGATCACATACGTACACACAAACGTATTGAAAGAATTAGTGGGTATTTTTGTTCTTATGTGGTATAGTTTACGCTTTGGTATGAACACAAAAATATTAGTTTTTTAACGAAGTTAAAGAAGTTAAGGGCAAGCGGCTAATCTTGGACACTTGGTTGTGTCTATGCAAGCATTGACCGTCCAAAGGACTAGAGCAGCCGGAAACGTATTATATTTCTAATAGATTCACTGGGTCGCCGACATCTTTTAAAATATTCCGGTAGTTGTTCGTGACAATGCTTCGTCCATAGTTGCTAAGACACAATCTTCAGTTTTGACAAAGAAGTTACTGAAGCATAGCCAAGCAACGTACACACTAGGCTCTGTCAAGAAAAACAGCGTAAGGCCTTTGTCCATTACAAATTTCTATATACAATTAGCAAGTTTGCCTTAAACAATTACTCCCTAACATTGGATACGTAACGGTGTAAGTTTGTTTTAAAGTCATTATTACCAACATTAATCGTGTAGTTGTTTGTTATTGTACTGTAAAACACAATGTTTGTTATAACAAAATAAATACACATGCGAAGGTGTTACAAAATTAGTTTGTACAGCAACTGCGAGCGAAACACCTCAGGCCCGGGGCAAATGGCAGCTACAAAGCTCGTTAGTTTGATATTAAAAAAATCTTAGATGTGTTTTATATATGAAACAAAAAATAATTGATTTCTCCCTTTTTGATTTTGAAAGAATACGAAGTTTTAGAAACTTTTAGTGGATGACATTGTCATGATTTTGGGCTATACATAAGTCATCAGAATTATATCTAAAATCTATGATAAGCGACAATTCCATTACATTATTCCATTCGTTATAACAAATTTTACGTTTGTTATGACATAATAAACATACAATTTGTTATATCAGTATCCGATGATGGCAGTTTTACCTACAGGTACGGTACAGGGCTTAGAACTAATACATAGTACGAGTTCTAGACCTCCCTCGAACGCAAACTTTTTGTTCTATATTTTATAACTATGTTCGCTTACAATGGAATAGTTAAGACAGGCAACGTAGCTCTAACGAAGCCGGGGAGAAACAATCGCCTTATAACAAGTAATTGTTCTCGCCGTACCTTCTGTTCATCTTTAACTCTCGATGTGAATTCTTTACGAAATGATTACCTCCGCATTATTTCCTACAATGCTACGGTACAAGAGGTAAATTGTCTTTGATCACACTGATAAAACAAGACATATTTCTGTACAAACAATTATTCCCAAGGAGGGTTGGCGTCAGGCAGGCGGCCGGCCGTAAAAACTATAGCCAAAACCTATACAGTATGGACTACGATCATGCTGTGCCGATCTCACAAGAGTGGGAAAAGGGCAAGGAGATGATGATGCTACGGTACAAGAGGTATCTTAATACGATATACACAGGTAAGAGCATGCCTTCGGTTATGTGGTTACTGACTAGTTCTCAATTAATTAGCACTTGTCCATAACTTAATGTTGCTTCGTTTAACCGCAAATAGTGGTAGGCCACCATAAGATTGGTGCAAGCCTGTCCGATCTTCTTCAAAACTGGTGTTTTTATGCCTTTTTATAAAAACCCATGCTGTTGCCCGCGACTCCGTCATCTTTTAAACGATAAGTAAGACTTTAGAAAAAAAATCCTTCGAATACCCAAATTTCTAAATATATCTTTGGCGTGTATCATGTAATCAAAGCGAAAGATTCCAATTAATCGCATGAATAAATTTGCAAGAATCCACGAAAAATACTTTTGACTTTCTTACCTTTATTGAGCTAATCTTATGGGAAATCATGCCGTAGCAATTTTTCCGTCCCGAAATATTTCTCTATCTTATTTTATCTTTCAATTTTTAAAATTTCTCAAGCGGTTATTTTTACAGCAAACAGTTAACCTACTGTAAAATGTGTACAACGGATTGCGACGGATGAACAAAACTTAAATTTAAAATTAATTTAATTTATATGGAAACTACAACTAACTAAATAATTTATAATAAAGTTACACAATTATATAAATTAAAATCAATTTCATCATCAGGAAAAGGACCATCCTCATTTAATGGATTTGTCTAACACATGTACCAGATCATCGGTCCATCTCGTGGAAAACCTACCGAAGATTAATCGTCTTTTTTTGTGGTCGCTATTCCAGAATCATTGGACTCTATTAGATGGCCTATATGATGTGAGACCCATCCATATAAACTTAATATTTTGTACTGACAATTTAGTGTCCGACAGCTCTTATATTGTGCAAACTTTAAATGGAACTTTTGTACAACAAGCTGTCGGTGCAATGAAAACAATAACTGTAGTATTTAATCATACATGAAGAAAAAAACTGTTAAATCTTTACGCCTAAAACTAGAAAATGAAAAAATAAATGAATATTAATCTAGAACAGTTTGTTTTCCGGATGTAGGAAAATACATCAAACTGTTATTTACAATATTGGTTGGCATTGTTATGTTATACGTTTTGACAATATCCAATATTCAAAATATGTTACATAAATTTCCAAGTAATTATATGCGGAATCAAATTACCAAAATTTCCAACGAACAAAATTAAAAACGAATCCGTGCGAAGCCGCGGGCAAAAACTAGTTAAAATATCATATGTTTGTTAGCTTTTATATATGGCTCGTTTCTTTAGTTAAATTTCAATCAACGAAAATCTCAAAGAATTGTATATGGTAAGTAAAATTATATTTAGGTCAGAGGTTATCCCATATAACGGGTATAAATATGTAATTAGGATGCAATTGCCACTTACTACTAAATAACTAAGTAAGGGGCCGAGTAGAAAATATAAATATATGAGTTTTTACGCAATCAAGGAAAATTCAATGAAAAGCCAATCAGCGCTGGACGGGTGTGGCAGGAAACAATCAAGCAAATGAAATGAGGTCGCTGAGAAGAATTCGAAGCCTTACTCTGAACGATAGGATTAGAAATAGCAATGTAAAGGAAAAGAGTGGCGCAAAAGACGATTATGTGACTAAAACTGAGATAGGTATGTTTCGGACATGTTAGAAGTATATAAAGGAAGACTGACAATAGAAATTTATGTTACGAAGGTAAGTGGCAATGGTGGCATGGGTCGTCTTTTCGACAGGGAAAATGCATTACGAATACGGTGGTATGCGTTATGCTTTGCAAAGTCAGGGCGTCCAAGGCAAAAGAGACCGACCCAATTGGTCCCCCTGTAGACGTGTGGGTTATTAGAGCCGGCAGGGAATCTCAATTCCCGGCCAGCCAGCGCCACTACTACTGTTACATTTTTGTGGATGAAGGATATTGATTTTATGGAAATCCTATATCAAAATGAAACCAGGAAACCGTTATAACATAAAAAAATCTATTTCCTTTACTCACTTGACTTGAAAGGTGGAATGAAATACGTAGCCATTAGGTTTTCTCATTCCATTCGACTTTACTGTTGAGGTCGAAGCCCGTGTCACGAGCCGTGAGTAATAGCTGTGACTTGTCAAAATATGTTCGATGGAGGCTGCGGCTGCACGATAAATGATCGTTCGGAATGTTGCTCGAGCCCCGGGCCACGTCTAAATAACTCTTTCACAGATGTTTCACTTAAAAACTGTGTTTAGTTCATTTTTAGTACTTTCTATGCTGTATTTGCTTTGCATATATAATATGCCTATAACACAAAGGCATTTCTTAGTGATTTATATTAACATGATACACATAATTCTAATTCGACAGAGCCGGGGGAGGGGGGCACTCTTGCTTACTATTAAACTTAAGTTCAACAATTTGTCTGTTATAATTTTGATTTATTGATATTAAGAATATTAATAACATACTGTAATTATTAACATTCCATCGGAGCGCAGCAAAACCTGAATAAATATTTAATACGTATACAAAACCTAACTCAATCTTGATTTACCGGCATGTGTATTTACTACGACAAACCAACCAAAGGAGGGTCTAATGAATGTATTTTCTCGGCAAGAGAGAGGTAATTACAAAGCAAATAAACAATACGGTCTATTTTAACAGCAAAAAAGTATCGAATCTCTAATAATACCACCTCCAATGAGTAAATGGTTGGTTGTGAATAATTTTAGGTTATTTAGAAAAGAAAGCTAGAATGAAATTGTTAAAGTAATTGAAAAAAAAAAAGTTTATGAAATTTGAATCGTCCAAATCAACATTATTCAAAGCTAATTTGGCACCGACAAGCATCATAGTTGTCAAGCCAAGTATTCGTTACCAATGAAACTTTAAGTAACGTGCGGCGTAAGGCGGTTTCAGGATTCTCGTTTGGAAAGTTTACCCAATTACTAAATACAAAATTATTTCACATATACATTAACTGCGGTCACGACTAAAGGCATTTATAATCTTATGAATAAAACTGGAAATTTTAAAATTATGCTTTATTTTGAATAAAACAACAAAATATTGTAAAACAAAGTAAACTTCATCACCTGTTTCTACAGCATCAATAAATGTCGCATCCAAATCATAACTCATCCATCACACCGGAAATAATATTTTTTTGTACCCGAATTTCATCAACCAAAATGTTTTAGTTACAACAAAGGTAAAATAAAAATCACGTACATTGTAGACTATTTTAAATTTAATAGTAGTTGTAAAGAGAACATCAAGCAAATTAACTTTAAAATGTCATAAAGGCTGTTGAATTGACAAGTCACGGGGGAAAAGTTTTTAAAGTAATGCTTTTTGGGTAAACTACTTATACTCAGGTTCTTCCCATCTACTTACCACATTTTAGAGGGAATTAATGAAAACGAAAAGCAGTTTTAATCGCTGACTATAGTATCTCTGTATTCCAATAAAATTAAAGATGTATTTAAATACTTGTTAAAGATTATATAAAGAAAAAGGTTTTACAACATGATTTTAAAATTACCAAGGAATCAGCCTTCTTAGCATTATGAGAAAACTTTATGCTAAAGTACTGATTGAAAGAGTCATGAAAGAAACAGAAGAAAGAATATGGGAATTGCAAGCAGGTTTTAGCAATTAATTTAGAACGAAAAGAGCTATACTGTTTATAAAATGTTTATTTTAAAAATGTTCATTTTTTAATCAAATCTACATTAAAATATGAATCTAGAAAGCCCTATTTATGTTTTATACTAATTGTACTAAAATTTCAAGAAATCCAAGCAAAATATTTTAGTAAAACATTATTTTTTTTTCTTTATTTATTCGGGACTTTTGTCTTACAGGACATGTCAGTCCCATTGTTCCTTATACTAACTTATGCACTAACATTTCATCGTGATAAAATTAAAATTAATTCTAATGACACTACCTTATACATGAATTATAATTATATACACACCTTACTACTACAACTATTATATTATATTATAAGTATATATGTAAATTTGCTAAACTTAAATGTTTTGCATATTTATGTTCCTCGTCACCTATACAGCTTGAGGATCATGTTGCGTACCGCTTCTGATTTTTCAGTCAAAGGCTGAGATAAAATAGATTGGTACTCCCCTGGTACTACACTGTACCTGGTTATGTTGTATTTTTAATAAGGTCTTCTCTCGCATCCTCATTAATCAAAACATTATTATTTTTAGAGTATTTCCATTTTCGCGTATTATTTTGCTACCCTTGTTTTGGGATAAATACATACTCTTAATAAACATACTCTCATGAACTCGATAATAATTATTTGATAATTTTTTAACCTTTATATGCGAAAAAAATTTTGTAAGCTTTTTTTAACTCAAACGATAAAAAAGACATAAATACTCAAAACAGGTGAGAAGGCACGAAAAAGAATATGAATAAAAAAATATGCAATTTTATCACAGATTTCACATTCTAATATTCTGTTAACCCTATCAATAAATATTATCAAACTTAGGGCCTATTTCACAATGTCCAAGTAAAGTCCTGAATAAGCTACTTGCAACTTATCTGACGAACAAAGTCATCGTTGTCGTATCACAATCTGCAACCTTTATATTAAATATAATCAACGGTAGAATTGACTGTCCCTGTCTCCTCACAAAAATAACACTTAATGTACCTAGACATCAGTACGCCATCACATTCCTATCCATCTCCCCTTGGCCTCCTCTATCGCCAGAATTCATTCATGTGGCGCTGGCTCCTTTCCTTAATAAGCACTTAATAAAATCAGATTTAGATATTTTAAATTCAACAATTAAATCTGTATTACGGGTATTTTATTAACAAAAATAGTTTTCAATTTTTCTTTTGTAAAACTTATTATGTTATTGCTCAGACAATAATGTTTTTGTAAGAAGTCAACTAATCATGAACACTTGTTGTCTGTCTATTTCTTATTTGTTATGAATGTTATGAAATGAGATGTTATGAAATGAGTATTAAACTCATTTTGTAAAATTTGCTGTTGGTATTCCCAAATTAAATAAATGAACTAAGCTTGACTGGTTAATAAAGTGCTAAGTAAATTATAGATTGGATCTTCCGTCCGCTAAGGATGTTATTGGGTGGTTATAGTTATTTGACAGATTATTCTTTCTTTGATATTTGCCCTACATTTCGTTTCAAATAAAATAATCTCCATTTCTTTCTGAATAATGCTTTTTCGTATCATTATAATTTTTTCAGAATATACATTAGTATATCAATACGCAACACAAATTATTGCATAAACGATGCATTTTAAAGAAACGAGAGGTATGCCAGGATCGCGCCAAATGGAAATCCATGATCTCTGCCTACCCTTCTGTGTTACGGGCGTAACGCATATTTATTTTATTTATGCTTTTAAGAGTGATTAAATTAAAAAATGAACACATAAACTTCGTTTGTGAACTATTTTAACGGGAAGTTTTATGTGTCAGTTAATTTATTTGTCAATTATACGCAGACTTTGTTAAGCAGGCCCTTTACGAAATGTACCCTTTATTACTTATTCATACTCATACCAGTGTTTTAAATTCGAATTTCAATTTCTCTAACAAAGAGAAGTTTAAATCTAACAACCCGTATTAAGATTTTTTGTTTAACAAGTTCAAATATAATTACAAAGAAAACTGGTTGAAAATTTATTACGATTTATATTTATATTAAAATTTAATGATCTCTACAAAAACGTGTGTCTTTTGCAGTTGTCAATCTTATTCAATTAATCAACGATAGAACGGATATTATTATTCTATTTTATAGCATTCGTGAGTCTGACTTCCTCTTTAAAGAATATTTTTAAAAACCTTTTAATGTCACGTGCATATTGTATCCAAGTAATAAATAAATTAAAACGTTTAACGAAATCCACTTGGTATTTTAATTGCTCTAACTTTAAATTTAATAGTGCAAGCGACTTCACTAAGAAATAAATAGGTTACATAGTTTAAGTTGGAGTTTACTAATGTACGCTGAAATTTAAGATATTCAAGAGATAGATACGAAGGAGAAACACTCCAGTACTCAATGGCTACGCAATGCAACTACTACAATTTATTGTAATTTAATGTTTACTTTTAAAATACAAATACATTGTCTCATTTATGTCGTAAGGATCTAATTCACGAGGTCTTTAATTTGAAGACCACAGTTCCCTTTACTTTATGTTATCTATTATTTACGTAAATATGGATATTTTGTTTCATTTCATTTAGTCTAGACGTAACAACTATCGAAGTAATTTGGTTTTCTCCATAAAAAATTTAACTATATTAAATCTCTCACACTTCCGTGCGCCCAATATTCTAATTTTTTCCAAGTTTTCACGTATTAATATACAAATAACAGATAAAGATGAAGGTGCTCACTAATAAATGTTATAATTTATTCTGTGTATTTTGAATATTAGGGTAAAGGGTTGCATACGAAGAAAAAGAATCATAAAAACTATTAGTTAAAAAAAATTACACTTTTATTTAAAATATTTTGTTCAAAAATAATTATATCTTGTGATATTTTTGATAGTAGATTATAATTATAAGTATTAACGATATTTATATCCATTGATATCGTACGATATATCCAACGATATATAAATATCATAATGACTTTTTAGAGTGCGCGCGATAAAACGGCCCTGTTAGAACGCCTACTACTGTAACCGATGGCTGGACAACACCTTTGCCTTTTTTCCCAAAATATTGATAACGTTTTCATGAAAACTTAACGTGAACAACAATGCAATATAAATGATATTATGCTCTCCACAAAATTTTTTCTTTTTACATTTTTATGTATTTTTTTATGTCATGGATTATCTTTACGGCATTATAAGGAATGTTTAAAATGTACGTGTAATATATGTGTATTTTGTTATTTAATTTAATAGTGCAAATAGCAACAGATTTTATTTTAAGATATTAGCACGGAGTACGTCTCCGTCACGGAAACTCTAACTATGCCAAATATCACACGCCTCCGTCTTCGCGTTATTCAAATTCCTTTTGCGTATTTATATATAGAAGATTCAGTACTAATGATTTGAAAACGTTTATAGAACCAATACGTGTCCCCAGCCTGGTTGCAATATTAATGTAATATTTATAAAAAAATAAAATGCTAAAAATATGCTTTTGCTCAATTATATCTACATATATAAATGAATTGCTTTTTGTTAGTCATGCTTATTCTCTAAAACGGCTGGACAGATTTGAATAATTCTTTTTTTATATTAAAGCCTTGAGTCCAGGGAAGGTTTAAAAATAAATAAAATAGCTAAAACCCAATATAAAAACTTTTAAATAAAAACAAAAGCGACTTCAACAAAACTATATTCAAAAACAAGAAATGCACTCAAAAGTATAAAATAATTTTACGCAATTAAACATAAGAATCAATTCTTAATCATATTTACTTTAGGTATATATATAAATATATATTTTGTAGGAGTGTAAAATACCTACAGTATGCCTTTGCTACTTCGGAATAATGTAGATTTCTAATAGTAAATTGATCATTAAAATCAGTACAGTTTACTCAATACAAAATAATATTTTTCTCTTTATAATATGAATACAGATGTACACAACATAGGTCTTAGACTACCAAATTTGTAAACCCTGCAGCGTATCTTGGAAGGATTTCACTAATCTGTAGTCCATTAGTTTCTGAAATACGAGTACATGGAATATTGCCGGCAGCGCGCGAGAATGCTTTAGTGAACGCGATCGTTCCCTCATTCCCGCCGACATACGCGTCAGACATGGGTAACTGAAACAAGCTGTATGCCCTAAAGCACGAGACAGGCGGTTAGATAGAGTGGTGCTAATTAAATTGTCTTACTTTCCTTGAATAAGATATGAGTAAATTAAATTAATTCACGTACATACATTTACATTTCATGTACGTACATTTGTAGTATGTACATACTACAAATTAACGTAAAACTTGTATTAGAATTTTGTGTATTGTTATGTTAATACGAATAGAATACAATTAATAGTAGATTTATTATATTAACTATTATTTTCCTTAGCTATTATTGTTTATGTTTTAAGTGTGAATATTTTATTGCTAATATAAATCCATTATCACATTTTTATTATGAATTACTAAGCGCTATGTGGTTATAAATCGTAAAAGGAGTATATAGGATACTTTTTAAGCTATTCAAATTGTGTAGAAAGTACATGTTCGCATCTGTACAATTTTTTGACAACCAATTTGGCTTTTACAGCAGGGCAAGTGGCAAGTTGCCTCTCAAAGTACTGTATTGAGTAGACCTCAGCATAGGCCTATTATGCAGATTTTCTCAAAGGTCCGCAAACTAACTTAAAATAACCTGGATCATACCCTAAGCGGCTTATATGTAATTAGAAATTCTTCAAGAAGTCATATTGACAAAGGGGCAATTTCACCGTCGAAAATAAACGCGATTAGTTCGACATAAACTCGATTTATGTGCTTAATGGAGTTTAGATAGAGCTCAAAATTCCATTTCACCAACATAAATTAAACGCAGTTATGCTCTAACTTAGTTTAAATTCTGAACGGCCGATATTTAGCGTTGAGGTATGTAAACGCGTTTTTAGCTTGACAGCTATACATATGAGACAGTTTCGACGTAGACAAACTGTATAACATCACATCTGCGTTTAGATTGAAGGCGATGTAAACGCTTTACGTCGCTAAACTTCGTTTTCTTAAACGCGATCATATTTCAGCTGATGAAATCCATTTCACGAAAACCAAGATTAGAATCAAACTATAAACTTGATTAAGCAAAACGTTTTTGTTAAACTTGGTTTCGAATGCAAACGTTAAAAACATCTTAGGCATTTTTGCACACACACGCACGCAAGCACACACACACAGATTACACTTAAACCAAAAACACTAAGGTTGATGAAAATGATGTCCAATATAATAATAGACTTAGTAAGTAGAAAGAAAAAACTCCTAGAAAATTAATAACGCTGTAATTTCCGAAATCCATCTCGTGCGGAAAATGTACCGACATTGTGCGTTACTGCGGACAAATGACGATCGCTTTGTTATAACATTCGATTTTTGGTTATTTTAGATCATTTATAACAAACGAAAGAAAAATAAAATAATGGTCCTAACAATGCAATTATGATAAAAAAATAGTAGAAAATACACAGTTTAATATCTTTTATGTCATCTGTGATCACATGAACACATTTTTTTTAAATAAAAGATTAACCAAACTTATAGTAATGTTTTAAACCCACGTGATCGATTTATATGATAAAAAAACCAGTTATATTATTTTATTTAGTAATAATAATAAAATAATAATGTAATTCGTGATCAAATTTTTAGACAAACAAATATTATTGGAGTTTATAATGAATAATTCAATTTAAAGTTATTATTTCAAGATAGGAGCGAACTCCTTCCATAAAGGCCAGCAGCGCGTCCACAGTTCCTCTGATATTGTGAATGTTCGTGGGCGGCGATGATCACTTAGCTTTAGGCAATCAGTTGCTGGTTTGCCCTCTTCTCCTATAATAAAAATAACATTTTGTTCCTCTATTCAAAATATTGACTATCTCTTGTTTGCCACTTAAATACTGACATCTCGTTGTCTACAAATTTGATCTTGAATTACATTTAGTACTACACGAGTTACAATCTACGTATAAATGAATATGGGCTACGTAAAACTTAATATAAAATAACTTTCCGCCTTTTTCTAGTATTTAATTTCGACTTTATTGTTATATTTCACATCACTAAAAAGTTACAAGCGTTCTGTGAAAATATGAAGAAAAAGCTGAAAAGGTCCGCAAACATTTCCAGACAAACCGGAATCGTGCAATACAGACACAATGTAAACTGGACTAGCGAAAACGTGCCTCGAGCAAGATCTTCCATCTTAAGCCTTTTGTTAAAAATATTGAGACATCGTTTCACGTTACATAATTGTTTTCCTGTACTTTTTATAACCAAGTGACGAGACTAACACGACATTCGCCATATGTGAAGTGTTAGTTGGCATTATCTACACATAAAAGTAAATTGAGTAAACATGTACATACTCGCCCATACTAGTATTGCGTACATAACTAACTACCTATCGTTAGAATAGTGCAGGAGTCGGAAACAGTCAAATATTGTTGAATACACCTACATCTTAATTAAAATAACATTTTCATATAAAAATCCCTCATTTTATAAGTTGGACCCTTTTTTATGAACCTCAATAAAAATGTCAACAGTTTAAAGGCCTTACTTAAAGCTACTTGCTGACCCCAGGTATAGAGTACTATCGTGTTTCAATGCTACAGTTGCAAATGTACGCTGGTGGCGATTGTCCCTTTTTTAACCCAGGGTAGCATCGTATTGTCATGCTGATACCACCAGGGAGCGCATTCAATCCATATTAAATAAAAAGTAAAGTTTTGCGGCGTGCATGGGCACCTCGATGTGAGCGAAAATAATTTCATAATAACCCGTTACGTTGGCGCAGTTTTAATACTTATCAAGTCAATAACTACAATCAGCAACCATACATTGAAACAGTCAATAATCACCTGATAATGTCATTAATCGTTAAGTATTCATGTTGTCTTTTGTTTTTCCTTTAAACTAAATTATGCGAATACATAATGCAAGGAAAAAAATATAAAACACTTTATATACATGAAAGAATGGGATATTCTGTATTCCCTTTTAAGTATAATTT
This sequence comes from Papilio glaucus, assembly GCA_000931545.1. Taxonomy (NCBI): domain Eukaryota; kingdom Metazoa; phylum Arthropoda; class Insecta; order Lepidoptera; family Papilionidae; genus Papilio; species Papilio glaucus. The sequence goes on along the minus strand of JWHW01035822.1, from coordinate 18,408 downwards.
TAAAGGAAAGGATTAAATCTGCATTGGCTATAAATTAATATTGTGCTAATTAAAAGTTACGAATTGGAAATAAAACTTTTATTACAACTATTCACATCCAATATTAAGGCTGGTGCACACAAACAGCACCTGGTACGTGCAGAACTCGGTTTAGTAAAGTTTTTGTTCAGTTCTAACTCTACGAAATGGCAGTTGGTGCCAGTTTAATTATTATTCTGAATATAGAGACAATACGAGATGATTATATAAAAAACAGTGTCACAAGGTCAGAGACAGGAAAAGTGAAACTCAAAACAAGTGGAAAGGCGCGGGAACAGTTCAAAAATAAGTACAAATAAATAAATAATCAGGAAAAACGAGCCATTGTATCATAATAATACAATTAGAAATATAATACAAGAAAAAATTGATGAAGACATTTATTAGCATATTAGCAAATGTAATGAGCCAAGGTCGAGGTGACCGGAAATCACTCAACGAGGCTAAAGAATTTTTTACTTCCATAATATAATATATGTAGTTACAAGCGGACATTCGTATGTAAATAGGTATCATGAAGTCAGCGGTTCACCTAACGTTAATTGGAGGAAGTATCACAGCCTTACAGAATAAAAAAATATAGGTATTTATTTTTCGGTATTTGGTAGGTCGTGGTGTGCCGTAGGTTCCATCCCTGTCCAATCTTCATTCCTTTCTCTTCCACTTGTCCACTGCGCCTCTTTTTTATGAAGAAGGTCGTGGGTCAACCTATGAAGAAGCTGGTTGGTCAGAACGCATCAGTTAGTCCTTCTATTGTTATAGGTTTGCTTCCTTTTACCTTAAAAGACCTAAGATGTTATTGATGCCTCTTGTCAAGAGAACTATGTACATTGCTTAATGAATTTATTTCAAAATCAGAAGTATACTGAACACGCGGTTGTCATTTTGTACCATTTCGTACAAAATGACAACTAAATAAATAAATGGCGGAATAAATAGCGCTATCACACTATTACTTCAAAATTGCTGAAGATCACGGTATATAAATTTCTTTATTATTTTATGAACACATTTAATTGTGTAACTACATACTACACATTATGATTTAAAAAATAACGAATATTTTAGGGATTAAGTAAATTGCAATTCTTTCATTATTTAAAAAAAATATTTAACTTGTTCTAAGCTGTTTATGGTACCTTTAAATATGGACCTGTTACGTGTGTTTAAATCAAATACAACAACTACCTTACACTTTGGGTATGATAACCCCAACTGGGTCTACACCCACAATTTAGTTACAAAATATTTAATTGTCTTTTAACTAGTTAGTTGACTCTATTAAACCCATCATTAGCAAGTGTTACACGCGCGGAAAAACATGAACACACATGAGACACATATAAACGATATAGGAAGAGCGAAAATGTTAGCAAGCATTTCCTGAGGAACCGGAATAGCGCAATAGAGACACAATTTTAACTGGAGCAGGGGAAACGTGCTCCGACAAGGTTTGTACTTCTACTTTTTGTTAAAATAAAGTTCGGACGCCGTTTAGTATCGCGATTTTAACGTTAAGTATAGCCTTTTCTCAATTTACATGGTATTCATTTTTAAAATCAATTTTGCCATTTTGCTTTAATTCTTATTTGTGTTATGTACTAACTTTTAAGCATGTCGTTAAAAGTTGAATAAAACAGAAAGAAGGGAACATGAAAGCAACGAGAGTGCAGAAGAAGTATAACTTAAAGTTACCATATCATCGATCCATCTTGTGGGACTGACATAAACTATGTCAACTCAGACGAGGCCGCCATTCCAAGACCTTTCAGCCCTCAGTTCTTCGAGAACTGTGTCCAGCCTTTTGACACTTAGGTTTTGCAATTCTTCGGGCAATATCTGTCACTATGGTTCTGATTCGGACCACATAATTTCTGTTGCGACTAATTTATTTAGTCACTCAAAGGGGAATGCTTGGACCATTCCCCTTTGAGTGACTAAATAAATTAGTCTGCTACTAATAAACTAATACGAAGCACAACATACATGGCCACGCAGTAAGCATTTTTCAAGCAGTTTTAAAAGTGAGTTTTAAGATAACAAGTTTTGTATCTAACTTTATATAAAAGTTGCTATACAAAGTACATCGATTCTAAATTCAAAACATCCAATTTAATACAAATATTTTCTTCGAGAGAATATAAAACAAGAACAAACTATAGAAATGGACACAAAACTCCGAGGTTGCGAATTTTCTTTGAAAGTAATCAGACCGCGAAATCTTCACCAGTCTTACGGAAGATATCGATATCACGAGATACCGCGATGTATAAAAGTATTTTTTTGGGTCCTATTCGCCGCAAGAAGAATAACGAGTGTTTACAATGTTCTATGTTTACTCGAGGTGAAGATAACTTAGAAAATATTATAGCGTGCACCTCGGCAACGGTTTGAAACAAATCCTTAGAAAACTTTTATAGATCCAAAAAGAAAAAACCACTAAAGATTTTAATCTCACGGGTTGGTCTAAAAAATATGTAACTTACGTTAACGTAAGTGTAAGTTATATCTACCCACCGATTTAATAACTAAATATAAGTAACTTTGTCTAGGTACTTTCAAGATTTTTATTGGTTTATAGATTAAATTGAGACCTTCGACTTAAGACTTATTTAAGATAGAACAGCGGATTAAAAAAAACTCCAGCACCATAAGCAAAATAGCAGTGTATGTGTAATCCTTTCTTTCACCAGAGGTCCTAATACTATCTACTATATTTAATACATCTTTCATATATCATTCCCATCTTTCCATCAAACATACTAGATTTCTCATTTCTTTCTTCATCTCCCACATTTCCCATTCATGTAAACCTCGGGTTTGAAGCTCGAGAAGAAAGACATTTTTTTAATTGGATGTCGTAACGATTCTATATGATTGTTTGTCACATACTTATGGCCTATGACGTTTTTGTATATTTTCATCATGAATTTGGCTCTGGCAAGAACTTATCAATACATTTTTGAACAAAAGTATTTCGAACACATTATAAAATGTCCATTATCACTACGCTTGATCGATATTTATGACCACATTAATTACACATCACAGCACATTTTGGGTACAAAATATTGAAGGATAATTTTTGCTATTCATATAATTAAATTGAGACATGCTAATAAGGCCTTTTTATTGAATTAAACCACTGCGGAATGTTAATTTATCCGGTGAGCGCTTACTCTTTGTTCCAAACAAGAATATGCAGTGCTCCCCAGGTGACTAAGATAACAGCTACAGTGGCGACAATGCTTTAATTGCGTGCATTTTGTTAACGAATGCCCATAACTTTGAGGTACTCATTATCATTGAAATAATAAACCGGCAAATAAAAGATTAAACAATGGCTGACCGCTAACTAGCTCTAACTAGATGTTAAATTATTTGTTTGGCATTTGAAACTAGACTGGCGCTATTGAAATTTTTATATGCGATGTTTTCTGATCTACTTTCAAACATGATCAGTATGCTTGTGGTGTACTTTTAATTTTTGTTATTAAGATGATAAAATAAAATTTATTGTTGTAAATATGACTTTACAAGCAAACTTACATTTGTATATAATAAGATCTATTTTTTTTAAAGATTTTTTGTTAAAGATAGGACGTGGTTAAATGAGATTTCCGTCTGAAAAATTTATCATTATGTTTTAAATTGGCTTTTATATTACAACTTATAAATTTCCCCGTAAATTTAACTTTAATTCACAGTATGAAGAAAATATATTACTTTTTTTATTCAAAAATAAAATATATATTTTGTTTGTACCAAAATAAATTGATTTGATTTATTTCACCACTAATTACTTGTTTCGGTGCATTTAAAATTTGTTTTACTGTTTTTTTCAGTTATAACTTAGTTCCCGAGTAGCTGTCTCTGTCTATCCCAGTTAGGTTGAAAAACTTAAGACCAAAAGTACTTTTATAATAAGTTAATAAGAAATCTTGGATTGGACTTTTAAATCTTTGAGAAACACGAAAATTAACGGTTGAAACATTTATATATAAATTTAATATAGGGTAATAGAAAGAATCTACAAAGAATTACTTTAAGTGGTATAAAGTGGGCATTTATGTAGATCGCGGCCTGTAAAACATTTTCAATTAGCTCGCAGAATAAATAAACAATTTGATGGGCTCTCAAAGGCTTCATAAAATATACACAATGGTCGTCAGTGGAAAGTAAATGTCATTAAAACATATTTAAATACATAAGATATGGGCAATGACATGAACTGATTTCGCGTTCGACTGAGGTTCGAATCCTATCTTTCAGGCATTCGTTCCGTTTTTTCTGCTTGTGTTACTGCATAATAGATTGGCCGAAGACCTTGTGAATATGGCGAAAAATGGTTGATACCGAAAGTAAGAAATGTCATACCGTAGAAACTGCAATAATGATGATGGTGGTAAATATAAGTATAAACAATTTTTTATACTTAAAGCCACGAAAAACAATCTCACTTCTTTTAAATCGTATGCCTCTGGCCCACTAAGCGTTCCGACGCAATCAACCTAATATTTCTTGTCCGGATCTAATTCGACAGTTTTCAACCCCGACAATTAAACTCTAAACTAAGCACTTTACAGTGGCCTGTAAACAGCGTTCGTAGAAACTCATCGGAAATTTGATTAATTGTAAACCACACCCGATACAATACAAGTATTTGAACAACTATAGAATTTCGGTACACGCTGTTTAATGCAAAGCGAAGTTATATTTTTATGTTGTTAAAGAAACAAAAGAGTTTCAAACCTTAAGTGGCAATGGGCTGGACACATTGCTCGCAGAACAGCTGGTCGATGGGGCGGAAAAGTACTGGAATGGCGGCCACGTACAGGTCAGCGTGCAGCGTTGGTAGGCCTCCCACAAGATGGACTGATGATCTGGTCAAGGTTGCTGGAGTCCACTGGATGTAAGCAGCAGGGGAGCGATCTTTGTGGCGATCAATGGGAGGCCTACGTCCAGTAGTAGACGACATTTGGCTGAGAAGAAGAAGAAGAAAAAATACAACAGATATCTAATTTATTCATTCATTTCATTCAATGGTTCATTCATTGGTATTTGTGTTTTTATTAAACAACGATCTTGTAATAATATATTTCGGTAGCCCCTACGTTCATCATAGAAATTAAGAATTACTAATTTAAAAGTAAAAAAGCACTCCCTTCTATATTCAAGACAGGTTGGTGGAGATTACTGATTTTCTTTTGTCATGATCCCGGCACATAGACATATTATTATTACTCTCATCAGTTACTGGTACTCTTAGCACCGCTTTTCTTTAATTTGTTTGAATATGTTAAAAATCGGATCGGTGTAAGTTAGTTTCCTTTCGACGTTTCCTACCAACACTATTCACTACTTTTTGCCCTTTTGGCTCTGGCAAGAACTTATCATATCACACTTATCATCAATGAATTTATTCAATAAAAATTGTTAGACTTTTCACGTCTATTTGCAAGAAATTTTTGTTGACTAATTTATTTTAAAAACCGAACACAATATTTTTCTTTTTTGTTTCTAACACAAATCTTTCTCGCCAGTCGGTAACATTAAACTTAAATTTCATTGTTAATATTTAAACTATGAATAAGATATTTTAAATGTTCTATATGTACGAACAAACTATGTAAAATGTTTTGGCAAAAATCACTTTCCAAACTGCAAAGAGAGCGTTAATGTTATACGGGTTATATACTTACTTTCTATTAAAATTAAATGCGAAACAAATATTTCAAGAATTCAAAATAAAATTAACAATAGTATTGTAGTAATTAATAAATTAAATTAAATAATAATTTTATTCCAAAATCGATGTACTACTCATGGCCATAATACAAAATTGCTTGGTTATAAATAAAACATATTTGTAGTGCTTTAAGTTTATTTAATAAATAACATTTGATTAACGACACTCGCCGTAAATTGTGTTTATTAACGTTAAAAATATATTAACGGTCTCCTTTTTATAGGCGAGGAAATGACTACGCATTTCTTAAGTGAAAAAACACTAGGCAGAGTAAAATGTTTGTATTGGACTAGATAAAATCTAAAGTCGGACGGCACGCAATGGTACAGAAGAGAATAATAAAAAAAAAACATATACGTTTTAGCACTTATAATTAGTATAAAATATTTAATTATGAAAAAAATATATATTAACATTACATAAAATATGAAACGACGCAATAATATCTTATGTTGAGAAAGGTTGTCGAAGCAAGTATCACGTAATGACACTGATTTGTTCCATCGAGACGTAAAGTTTGAAATTTAACAAACGTCACATGGCGTCACATGGCCGCCATTACACTTTTTATACTTTCATCGGAAATGTTGTAATTTTGTGGGAATCGTGAGATAAAGTGAAATGAAATTGTTAGCTAATGTTATATATGGTAAAGTGAGAAAAAGTTGTTTTACTAAAAACCGTATTTCGAAAAAAGTTCGGAATTTTAGCGTAAAAGGTAAGTTGTGCCCTTTGTTTACACACAACTATTGATCTTGATTTAAAACAAACTATAAAATGTAATGTACTCATGCTGATGTTGTGACTTACTTACACCCTTGTTGTCCACTAAAAGAAAACAGATCCTGCAGTAGAATCTCGCATAAAATGGGCATTATTATCTTTTGTTGATTTTAATGAACAGCGTAGCTACTAAAATCAGGTAACTCGGTTGCTAGTCAGCCGACTTTTATCATAACGAGGCAGTTGCTTACGTTGGTATGTTTGATAATTTGATTTCAACAGCTTATATTAATTCAAAATCAATACAAATTGCATAGAAGATATTTTTTAATATCATTCACGAAAAAAAAAAACACGAATTTTGTCTCCGTCTGCCAAATTTTATTATTTGTTATCATTACCCGAATCATTTTTTTCATTCATTTTTTATAGCACAAGTTGAAAAAAAGCACGCGAGTCACCTGATTTTAAGGGGATTGATACGTTGCCTACCTGTAATGGATAAAGGAGGGAAAAGACAGAGAAAAGGATTTTTCCTTTTCCTGCCGCCCCTCCCTCGCCCGTCAAATCCCCTTCCCCTCTTTCTCTTCTCTTTCCTCCTCCTCTTCCTCACTCATCAGACTCAAAATATATCTTCTTTACGCCTGTTTTCTGTGCCCAATATGCATAGTAATTTCGATCAGGATTGGATGGCGATAAAATTTTATAATTATAGTTTACCGAGTTCGTGTGAAATAAAGACTAAAATGAAATAAAAATACAGTTATGCTGACACCTGTGACCGTAAAGTGTAGGCAGAGAACAAAACTTCTTTGTGTCTTACATCTACGCACAAATGTTCGTCTGTATCGAATGCTCCTAACTTAGTAAATCGCAAATCTGATCGATATCCCTTTGTCTAGGACGCTGAGGTCGCCGTATACCGTATACTTTTTCACATTCTTATGCAAAATATTTTTTCTTTTTACTGTTATATTTCTATAACAATCGTTATCGACTAACTTTCTGTAAAATTACCGATATAATTTTCCTTTGTGAGTATCTCTACTGATAAATTCTGTCCTGAATTTGAATGATACGCAACGTTTCGTACAAGTTCGGTCTGTGATATGCAGCTGGTTATATTACGTACAACTAAGCGCTCTGGTGAAATACGTTAGGTTAGGATAGTCGTATTAATAATGTCATAAATAAATATCGCTCACGCCCGTAACCTAAAGGGGATGGCAGAGATCAATGAATTTCATTTGACACTATCTCCTCACACTATGTGATGTTATACGTATTTAACCTTATTACGTTATCTCGCGTTTAATTCATGTATTCTTATTTTTATAAACGGACTAACATTGAGTGGCCACTATAAGTGGGCTGAGCAGAAACATCAAATTAATTAGACTGAAAGCTCTTAATACACTTAATTTTCACTAAAACTTTCTCGGTCGACATTTTTCTCATTACCTAATCGGATTTTTTTCCATGAAAAATATAGATATCTTCTGATACTAATAATACGATTTGCGATGCAACAATTAACTTCAGCTGGCATTTCATCAGTGTACCGGAGTGGTTAAATTTATGCGTCTGTATTTTATTGCTTTTTATTATAGTGAAATATATGCTTAATATTTTACTTATAATATCAATGTAAATTCATATGTATATAATGTAATCTAAATGATATTCTGTCTCTTTAGATGAAATATTTTAGGGAAAAGTGGCGCCTGTAATTTTTATTTGTTGAGCTATCATATTTTTTTCTTTGTTTTTTATTTGTAATAATGTAGAAATGTCAGTTTTCATAGCGTACCAAGACAAATATTTTATATTGAACTAAGAAGAAATAGGTATTATTTAATAACAAGGCGGCTTTCACCTTGAAAACCTATAAAAAACATTGTATTATTAAATTAATTAAATTTAGAAAGAGGTCCAAGACATCCCTCTGACAAACGTTTCCACTGTGACTGTATTATACGTGTGGGCTTAGGTATAAAAAGTTCACACTTGAACTTCCCTTTAAAGAAAACTTCTATGAAATTGTGTGCACGTGTAAACGTTGGAAAAATCAAATAACTGTGGTTAAGTTACACACAAAGCAGTTTCTAAGAATAAAAAAACTTCGGAATTGGAATCGTCCGTAAAAAATTCTTTCCTGGTAAATAAAGATATTTTAGCACTGTTGGTCGCAGCCGTGTTATTTGACTTTTGACAACGTTTCTACAATTCATGGAATTACTTAACAAATAATACAACCGAACAGAAAACAACGTTTGAGCTCATAATGCGATAGTACGGTTTTTTGAAGTCAAAACTTCTTTAGCCGCGTTAGATGATAATTAGAAAGGGAAGGTCATCTGCTCAACATAGGTCAGCAACACACGTCAGCAACGTACTTATTTGAATTTGGAACAGTTTCGAGGAACTTATTTTTAATTACGTTTATTTTTATTTATTTTCGAATTATTGTCGCGCCTTGAGTTTTCGCTTCTGTCGGGAATCCTTATGACTGCCTATGTTTTTTATTTTCTTAAACATTGTTTAAGAAAATACTTTACGCAAAGTAAAATTTAATAGAAAATGTTATTTTCATGACTCGCAGTTTACGCAGAAATCAGACAGCGAACAATAGCTCGTTATAAATCAAGTGTTGATATCCCCGTCGCCGTTAGAGCTACGTCAAGCGGCTTAAATGTTTCATTGTCAACGGACAGATATTAAATAACATAAAGTGTTCAAGAACGTTATT
>JWHW01035797.1:241947-261502 GCA_000931545.1 Papilio glaucus | reverse complement strand
ACAACCAAACGGTTACGCTGCGTCTGCCACGCGATACGTGAAAACAAGGTTTGTTGACGAAATGCACAACAATGCATGTGGTGACAGACAGACGAAGCGTCCAGGGACACTATATTTTTATAGTGTAATAATTTCTGAAGGGCGATATAAGGAGTACCCATAACCGGCGAGCATGTATGCATAGGTATAGGTGTATGGATGTAGAATATATATTTATAGGTAATATATATTTTATAAATAATACTTTTCCTAACCTTTGTTTACATAAGCAGGCACATGTACAGTGAGAGGGCCGACATTGTTTACATCCAGATAGTCGTTTTTAAGCATAGTCAAATAAACTGCATCTATTTCAGTCTTATACTCCTTTTGCGGCTTTAGACTTTCATTAGGGTTGTACGTTGCAGTTAATTGTATTATTGTCCATTCTGAAAATTAATGAAGAAGCTTTGGAATAACTTTAATCTGTGTAATTCAATATTACACATACAACACCATAACATATTTAGGTTTTATAATTATAGTAATATAGGTTTAAACATAATGGTGGTAAGCCAGGCATCAGACACTGAACATAAGCAAATAACTGTTTTTTATGTATGAATCTGAGAGCATCTGTTATCCTAAAAACCTCCCTCTGCCATGTCAAAAAAGCTCAAAGCGAACACATTTGAAATAATTTACTTGACCAAGTCCAGACATATCAGCGGCAGAACTTTAGATAATCATAAACAGTCTACTTTCGTACAATACCTTTGGGCAGTTCCTTGAGTATCCTTAGAAAATTTTCAATGTTATTGTGAGGTCCAAATCTCATGTACTGTTTATAAAATGGTAGTTCATCATTCATTTTAAACTTTTCCAAAACTTCAGCAGTATGTTCAGCCTCTTTTGACAGGTAATCGAGAATAAATTTCTCACTTTTCAATCTGAAAGTCAAAAGTCTTGTGATATGATGAACAAATAGTAAACAGACAGCAGATAGTCACCAAAACATTGACCAGAACATTACAGTATGGTATGTAATTAAAAGTAAAAGAAAAAAACACAATTTTTGACTACATTTTGTACCCTTCATTGTGTCTTTTTTTTCAGTTGATAGTCATACACCGCTGGAAGTATGTTTCCCTCATATATTGCCACAAAGATCGCCCTGCCCACAACTAATGGACTCCTGTAACTTTGACCAGATTGTCACTCCATCTTGTTTAAGCTTATCTATGCTGTGTCACCTGTACGTAGACGACATTGTAGGATCTTTTGGCCATCGACCATCAGTTCTGCATGCAAGGTATATAGTCTATTGCCGCTTAAGGTTTGCAATTCTTGATTGTTCTTCGCTTTGGTCATGCTAAAGATCACATCATTTCTACTGAGATCTCTCTATATTGTGTATAAGGAGTATCAAATTTAAATTTACTTACACAGGCTTGGTGTCAATCAAATCATCTTGTGGCTTTATATAACTAACAATTTTCTGTATCTTACCAGCTGGAATTAAAAGGATATTATGTTCGTTATATTATAAAATCAGTGAATGTACATCATATATCATCTAATTTATTTTGTTTTTCATTTTGAATAAATTTTTATATATTTAATTTTTCACAATTTTTCTAAGTAATCATTTTCCACATTTCATGACTAATAAAATATTAAACATCTTGAAAATAGTGTACTGTAACTTTAAAAATTTAAGTTTTAATACCAAACATTGACTGATCTTTCAAATGATGTAAACATTTGAAATATAAACATAAGCCACAGGTCCAAAAACTCAACAACATTCCCAGAACTAGCAAGTGATTATACTTGCCACCTATGTTAATAATTTTAGTTCACCTAAACCTTTATACATCTTACCTAGTGAAGCATAACTTACCTGACCTGAATCTGAATCTTACCAAGTAATTAAAGTACTCAGGATATATTACACTAGCACAAGAATTTACAAGTATGAATTAAAAACAAAAAGACCTACCTGATGCTTTCAACTGTTCATCTCTATATACAGCTAAAGTCCTTACAGATGCAGACACAGATTCACTCAAATAGAATGCACAGTCCACTTCATTGTTCTCTGCTAAACATTCCTCAGCATACAACTTTCTGCTACCTGCAAGTGTTAAAGAGCAAAATATAAATACTAAAGCTATTAGGTAAAGAAATTTTATTTTTGGAATGATTGATCAATCTTTGATAAATCTTTATTACTTTAAATTTGATGATTATTTTAAGTGTTGATTCCTCAACTAATTTTAAAATTATATAGACTAATTAAAAGGGTGTTAAAAATATTTCAATAGCACAAGAAATCATAAAATGTACTTATAACTTTTAAGAGTACATTATTTGTATATTAAGTAGTTTATACATGAAATAAAGGTATGTAACATCACTAACTATGTCAAACTGCATTTATGTTCGATTATTACATAATAGTGTTAGACACAAAAAATATAAAACAATTGTTTTGTAGAGATATACATTTGCTTAGAATACATTACTAAATTTAAACATAACAAATCTAATTTACAAACTTACTTTGATAATTTGGCCCGCTCGGTGTCGACGGTATGTTTTTTACATATTTATTGAGAGTATTTTTATAGAATGTCTCTGTAAATTCTATTTCATTAGTAAAGACATCAAAATCTTCCATTTTAAAAATTATTTATAGCTGTAAAAATCTAATGTTTGCTGGGGAAACTCAATTCAATTAGCAATATTTATATCTAAATTAATCTGTCGATCTATCGTTATTTGAAAATAAATGTATGCAAACGATATGAAAATTCAATTCAACGGTTTTAATGACAGTGACATTCGTTTTTTTTAAATAGTAGAACCAGTACAATAGTCGTCAAAAACTTCATCCAAAAAACTTTTTAACAAAAACAAAACTGACTTCAAAAAAAAAGCCACAGCTTGGAAATTGAATTGAATTGAATTGACTTCAAAAAAACTATATTCAAAAACAAGAAATGCACTCAAAAGTATAAATTTTTTTTTACGCAATTAAACGTAAGAATCAATTCTTAATCCTATTTATTTTTGGAGTCGAGCGATGTAATGCCACGCGGTGAGTAGATGAAATGTGTAAAATATATATAAGAGGGCGCTATAGTTAACTGTAGGTTGTTGGTCACACAATAGCCGTAACGATTAGAATGCGCCTTTCTCAGATAATAGAGTTAAATATTTTTTTTATCCGAGCGCGCCAATCTAAGAAACTAGCAACCAAATTTGAAAAATAATTTTGCATTTGTGGAGCTTAAAGCCTTCTGGTCTGTCGAAGGTCCTGTTTTTTCGGAATTCGGGTAATGTCCTACAACGCTATCATAAAAACTCGAGATATTAGTGGGTATATTAGTAAATCATCCACTGACCACAATGTAGCATAATATAATCCCAACTAGAAACGACTCGGCCCCTCGCAACCAGGCGCGTCCGCAGGTCCTCGGAGTAGCCGGGTCTGTGCGTTGCGAAATGTGCGGGCCATATAATATGTGCGGCCTAGACGCCATTTACACGCTAGACATTTGAACTACTAGCCGCACCCATTTGAAGTTGCTACAATATAATCAGTTACTCTGTAAGGATATTGAAACACACAGGAAATTTATTGCAATGTATTATTGTTGTAAACAATCAAACGTCATCGGAAATATTGTAATTTTGTGACAATCTGAATAAGGAAAGTAAAATAAAATTGTATAATATGGAAAGCTAATGTTATAAGGGAATGTGAGAAAAAAAATTCAAAAATATTTTGGTATTTACGAATTTTAGCGTAAAACCCTTTACAAAAATTCCATCTTGATGTGAAACAAGGTGTACTACCCCACATTACGTTATCCCGATAAGATAATATGTTTTAACATGACTTAATACTATCTTGTGCTACGGAAGATAAAGTATTAAGAGTGCTAAAGATTACATCACTGAAAAATAGCATTCGCGTCTTATGTTGCAAAAGACTATATTCGAAACTACTGAAAATAACCTCCTAAATCTGTTCTTAGTTATTTTTTAGGTATATAGATCAGATGTTCTAGATTACAAAATATATAAGGAAGTTGTAGCAGTTAGCTTATCGTTTCTGAAGTTTAAATTATCTAATAGGGTTGACATCATACATAAAATTGGCAGGTGTCAATGATATTATAATACAAAACACCGCAGATATGTCATAAGCTGTAGAAAAGTGAAGACTCGAAAAGCGTCCTAATCAGGACCAATCAGGATGCTGTTTTCTTTAGCTTACGTCATCAAACAAACACTAGCCCCTCTTTTTTTTTTAAATTATATCATATATGGTAGTTTACAGTGTAAACATGTAAAAGGTACATTTTTAATTAAAACAATAAATATTCATTTATATTATTCAAAAATAAAAGCGTGATATTGCAGTCATTAAGTCATTTGGATAGTATAATGCACAACATGAACCTGTTTCTCAAAAATCGTCAACTACCCTTTTCTAAATTAAGGTATCAAAATCAAAAATTCGTAATAAATTGGACTATTCGCTTGTATAATCATAAAAGACCGTTATCTTTGGTTTAACCGCAAGCGACAATGATGTAATTAAAATTCCTATTCAACAATGCAAGGCACATTGTCGCAAGCCATGACTGAATTAAATTGAATATATATCGGGCTGAATAACTTTCACATCGTGGTCCTTTCCTTAGAGCCTCAAACGATACCGCATAGGAAAAATCTACATTGTTGTTGAAAGTTTAATAAAGAACTACCAAGATGTAATTTTTGTAAACAAAGGTTTTTAAGTTAAAAAATTCGTAAGTTCAAAAATATTTTTGAAAAACAACTTTTTCTGATCACATCACCTTATAAAATTAGCTCTTCATATTATACAATTTCACACTATAGACGATAATATAATGTCAAAATCTAGGTATGTAATCAAGTTCTATTTGCACAATTTCTTATTAAAAGCCGATCAAAAATGATTACAAATACCTGTTCGACTCAGTGCAGGAAGATATCTATACATATAATAAAAATGTAACTGATCGCTGTCTCTACATGGAAGATATTTGAGAAAAACTATTATTGGGGGCCTTCGTAAACGCAATATAACCCAAAATAATGATTTTTACAATTTTTGTCTGTTTGTCTGTGCGTTTGTTACCGCTAATCTCAGAAACGGCTTAACCGATTTGGGTGCGGTTTTCACAAATTTGTTGCGGTAAGCTTCACTTTACATATATTGTTTGTTTTATCTCAATCGGTTTATAAATAAAAAGCTATATCAATTTAACTGTGCTACGGCCATATTGTTTCGACCCCACATACGCGGGAAAAGGACAGGGAGATGATGATGAGGTTACTGTAACTAATATCATATTAAGTAATATCATTTCGTTCCAGTAAAATTGCAGGGCGGGTGAAACCGCGGAGCACAGCTAGTTTTAAATATAACGTCTTTTATTAGACATATTTGCATATCTTCGAAGCTGTGTTTAAACTACGACGTTGGAATGTTTAAGGAATAATTAATCAGCTTTACAGACATAAATCTTGTAAACAAATAAAAAATTTAATAAATTTTTTAGTTTCTGTATTAAAATAAAAATTCACCACATCTTCAATCACATTTGCTAACTATCTTTGTGTATCCAAGCCGGGGTAGACAAGATATCTCTCGACCTAGCAAGATAAAATAAACGTAAAAAAAATAACTTAATAAACGTCAATAAATTAAATCTTGTTAAAATTATGCAAATTATCATTACTCGCAAAAAATTTTGATGAACTAATTACATGTGTAGTTATTAAGTAATTTTTGCTTGTTTACCGAATTTTAAGAGACACCATTGAAAACCAGGGCTGCCAGTCAAGCGCTTGCGTTTTTTCGACGCGCGGCAAAAGAACACAAGATCTGCAAAGATGAAAAGTCTTCATCCATGCCATTGGAATTGATACTCTACTAAACGAATTAACAAAACCAAATTGTCATTTAACACAAACGATTCGCTGTCTTGCGGCAAAAAAACGCAAGTGGGCATCTAGCCTTACATTCTACGCTGTAATACAAACAGTAAATGTAAAAGTTTATTGAACTTTTTTACGTACATTCTAAAGAAATGCTACGCTTTTAATAGAAATATGAACTATGCTAATAACATTACTAACAGTTATATTAACCGCTCCAATTAAGCTTATTCTTGAGCTAATATGTCGTTACGATTCTGATAAGAATATAAGAAACCTGATAAAAGGGGTCGGGTTTGATTATTTCTAGAAACCATGGACGCCTCTTCGTATAAATATTGCAAACTATTCAGCGTTACTCTACAAACTGGTGTTATGTGATAATTAAACTGACGTTGAGGCCTAAGTGGGCTTAGGCGTTTCGTTCGCTTTCGCGCCAACTCTCGTGTCATTAATATGCAATAGACAATTTTTTTTTTTCATTATGTCGAAACAAATCTGTCCAAATGCTACCAAATGTTCATCACAACGACTACTATAACAGAGTTAGGTCATGACATTTTACTATTGTTGCTTTTAATAATAATAAATCGAACATGTCCACTGCGCAGTTACATGCAAATCAGTGTCGACGGGCAGGTGCTAAGATATATACAAGTATTACGTAGTATAAAAACGGCGATATGAAGATTACCCGCGGAAACAAACACAAGAACACGGTACAGTTATGCGTCCGTATATGTTTGCGATGATAATGTCTGCGTCTCGGTCGGCGTATCCTTATTGACTGACCAGTCGATAGATTGTTGTTTCTAATCTCTAGCGCGCTGCGCTCTTTGTAGCTGCACTCTTGCATTCTAATAAGTCTTTGTCGCATTCTTTGTGCGAACAAACCTTGCCTAGTGTTGCATTACGACTTACCAAGCATTGTTCTAATAGTTTATTCTTTATGTCTAACTCTAATTTACATTAGTTACTCTAGTTAGTACAAAGTATCTTTTTTGGATATGGCATATAAATAATAGTTTAGTACTTAATTATAAGGTTTTTTCAAAAGGCGTGTGCACATCAATATATTTTATTGACTATACTTGGACCCATGGAACAAATTGTGAGGCGGGGCCAATACATAGAGGGAGATAATCTAGAGATGTATCTGTAAATGTTCTAAATTTTTTTTATGGAAGAAAGTGGCAAACCATCACCGGGTCATCGGATGTTCAGTGACATCGCAACAAGCAAATGAGTTGCAGATGCGTTGCCTATCTTTAATGGACAGAGGAAGGAGGATCCGAAGAATCCTCTTCCGCGTCCCATCCTTTTCTTATTATAAAAGGATGGGAAGGGGAGATCCTAGATTTGGGCCTCCGGCACCTCACTCTTCAGACGAAACGCCGAATACTTCTACTTCACGCCTGTCTTCTATGATGTGGTATTGCACGTGTCGAGCCGGGCTATTCATGCAACAGATATTGTTTTCGCAAGCTCTACGACTGTTAAAAAAGTATTAGGGTGTAAATACTTCTGAATTCCGTCTGTGAGTCTGGTAACAAATTAAACACGTGGTAACTATAAAACTTGTGTCCCAAGGTTCAGATGTCTCGGGTACGGTAATAATTCGACACTGTGCGGGTTTCACATCTGTTATAATCGCATTATGAAGATCTTTAGTTATAGATACTTATAGAACAAATCTAGTTGTAATATGTAAGAAACATAATAACTTAAGAGTCATATAATTACTTAATATAAAACGTATTAAAAAGGTGTATTTTTTTCTACAATGGACATTTTAGGGTTCCGTACCCAAAGGTTGTCCGTCTGTTACACAGGTCTGTCGCTGGAATGTATCTCATGAACCGTGACAGTTAACATTTTTACAGCATATGTATTTCTGTTGCCGCTATAACAATAAATACTAAAAACAGAATAAAACAAGTATTTAAGGGGGTACCCAAATAACAAACGTGATTTTTTGCTCGATATTGATAACAGCAACAGGTAGACGCTTGAAATATTGAGTTATCATTATTCACTTTAAAACAAATAATTCAAATAAAATTAATTTTCAAAGGGGGGCCCATTCCACAGATGTCCCATACAACACACATGATTATTTTTGTAGATAATGGTACGGAACCCTTTGTGCTGGAGTCCGACTCGCACTTGGCCGGGTTTTTTAAATACGATGGCATCGAATCTGCACTCTTGCACCTTCCAGTTATGTAATGATAGAAACTACTATACTAATCTTGTCGCCAAGGCATTTTATGGGAAGTTAAATCATAAAATGTGTAAGAATTATATCTGATAAAAGAACGTTAATGTTATCGCAGTATGCAGTTTAAAATCCCAACAGATATATTATTTCTCAATAACTTCTTATAGTACTTAGCTATTACATGGTAACAGATATGACCGTCGCTGTAAAATCCAGAGGCACTGTTGTTGCCAGAAGACGGTCACTGGTAATTTTTAATTTCTAAACGATTACTGACCATGTAGATTGTAGACCTTGTCTTTGAAAATACTTATTTTACCAACAAGCATAGAATTATGTAATACGTAACAGTGAATTAATGTAATACTAAGCTTCTTGGCTCATGGCTGAGTTCGTGGAGGCCGTGACCCGGTAATTGGCTTAAAAATATCACGACAATGGCACTTCCTAACCTAAAAGCCATTGAATACCACGATGCACATAGAGATTGTGTACAAATTGGTACAAATAAAAATGTCCCATCAATTGTACTACTTTCCTTTGTTTTTAGTAATTAGACTAACAGAAATTTTAAAATTTATTGCGCGCATTATAATATTTAACATATTATAAAGCGCCCCATTCTTTTTTTTGTTTTAAATTAAGGCGTGTTTATTGAATTGACATATTCATTTTTTAAATAATAATTGTTTAATTTACCCTGTATTCCATAGTAAATATTTAGTACTATTTATTTGTTTGTCAATTAAGCCAATTATAATTTTAAAAGGATATTTGATGTCCATTCACGAAATTTAAACTAAATACATAATGAAGGAATTTTACGCAAAAAAAAACTCAAACTATTTTTAACGTTTTTATTTGTAATAAACATAAACAATGTGCAAATCAGTAAACGGTCAATTTGCCACATTTTAAAGTTCTACCGACATCGGTCAGCAACACAACAATTCATACGATAGGAACAACTTCCCGCCAAAATCGTTGCATTGAAGTCAACAGATTATAGATAAGGAAGAAAAAATTGCCTATGGAAATGTTTTTCTTAAACTTTAAATACATTTTTGTGGCACTGAAACACCGTTTTAGGATACAAAAATGTATACACTACATTTTTCTAGAAGTTGTGCAGTGTATAAGGCACAAAATGTATACATAAAAAAGTGGTAAATTTGTTTTCACCCACTACAATACTAAACTCGTAAAAAAAGTAAGTGAAAAAATTGCTAGCAGAGGTTAAATAAATACTTAACGGTATTTACGTAAGCTGTCAGGATATAAATTAATTTGGGATGGACACAATACTGATAAGTTATACAATAATAAAAGAAAGCTAGACAGGCTATCAAACGTAAGCTCTAAAAACAAAAGGCTTAGTACAGAATATCACCTTACGATTAACATATCTTAAGTTATAACACAAAAATAAACTATTCGAAAGAAGTAACATTTACAAATAGGTATCTACTCTCGATAAATGGAAGCTACCATAGACAATGTTTTATGAACACGTAATAAAAGCTTCTGTATGAGGTTTAGTAATTTCGAGTTTAGTAAAACACTGACGCTAAGTTGTAAAGTTACTTAAATACGTATCAAAATCCTACTCGTTCACTTTCAAAAGGCGATTGTCGGATATGACTCGAAGGCACAAAATTATTTCGTTAAATAATAGACAAGATACCCCAACAACCATACAAAATGCTAAAACGAAGGTATTTCGCTCTACTCTGTACGAACTAGTTTCTCACCAAGCACCAACAATACGATCTTCAACTACCTTATATAATTTAATTAATTAATTCACTAGAATAAATCTAAATAATTTTCAGTTAAACATTTGAACAATAAAACCTTTATTGTATACCTATTATTGCCATGATAGTAAAAAATTTGTAGCACTCGGCCACATCACGAAAAATAACCAATATAAAGAGATATGTAGGCTTACATCATTCGTTTTGCCTATCAGCAACTCCCCATCACTCATTTCTGTTTGACAATGGTTACACATGCATAAACATACTTATCTTACTTACAATCCAAAGTGAATTGAGAAAAAATCAAGGCCGTTAAACCTATCACATGTTAAATCCGATTTTATAATAGGCAATAGCCTAAATAAATAAATGTAAAGTTCATTAATAATTCCATATAAAGGAATTAAATAGCTGTTCTTTTATGCAGTTTGCTGTTGCATTTATTCAAGTGTATACGCACATCTTCGCTTAAATGATCACACAGCTAAACAGGGTTGCCTCTAGCAGTTTATTATGTTAAAATCAATGAAAGTGCATGCTTTTTTACATATATTAAAAACTTATAAATTACCACAATCTTTGCTTAAATTTCACATGAAAATCCTTTTAATTAATGTAATGTAATAAATATTCAAAATCTAACTATGTACATCCCACAAATATGTTATTCATTTATTTATTGCATTATTTTATGAATGCTTTTTTACATTTTAAGTTAAAGCTTTAAAAATTTAAAGGTTCAACTAAAGATATATTTATTTAATTGTACTTGACAATTTAAAATACTAAAATAAGAATAAGATAAAAAAAATAAAGAAAAAATTATTTAACACTTTCTGATGGTGCCAACCCTATGTGCCAATACACTTGATAATGCACATGATCGCAATTAAATTAATTAATTCTCAAACTCACCGCTATTATTCCTCCTTGTTAATAATTACTAGGGGCTAGTTGATAGCTGGGTTAAAGATTTCTTTTAATTTATAAAAACTACAAAAAAAATGTTGATCACATACAGAAGAGTTTCAAAACTAATTCGTGGCACTCAGAAATATTAAAATAGCAAATTGTCTAGCTGAGTGTCATCAAGAAGAGTTATTTATGCCCACCCGTTTGCTAAAGGGTGTGGCATCAAGGGTCCTCTCATTTAACTTATCCTCTTCACGGAAGTGGATCCTTGTGATTACTATATCACCTGTGCTCAACGTTTGTGATCCAATCTCCGACTTTTTTGTTTCATTGACATTATTGCACTGTGTATCTTCAAGTGTTTGATTATGGCATCTGCAGCAACAATTCTTTCTGTCCCCATCACCTATATTTAATATTTGGCTCAGATTTGACCAATCTTTATTTTTCAGTAGAGGCAGCGTTTGTTCCATTGTTTGTGAGAACTTATCTTCCAACTCGCCGCTGAGTGGAGCGACAGCTGATAAAATAGCTTCCAAACGATTAATTTTCTCCACCTTATCCATGTTGGTATCTGACAAAATCTCATCCATCATTTGCATAGATTCGGTGAGGCTAGGAGGTTGTGTTGAATGTGGGGAAGAAATAGAATCTGAAGGATTTGATTCTAAGCTAGCCATCTCGTTTTCTCTTTCATCATCTTCTGAATCACTATCTTTTTCATGACCAATAGCTTCCAACTTCTCCAATTTTTTTGAGATTTTATGACAACCTTTTAGTTTTTCTTTCTCTTCTTCTGTAAGCTCTAAGTATCTCAATAATCTTATTTCTCTATTGCTTAGCACTATATTCTTAGTGCACTCTGCCAGTTTATGCTTCAATTCACCAACTTCTGTGTTTATCTTCCTCTGACGTTTACGTAATTTTACTTCAGTTGGTTGTATATGCATGAACACTTGCTCATTGCTTAATTCTTCAAAGAGCTGTTGGTTTTCCGTCTTAATATTATTGGACATGAACGCATAAATTGCAGGATTAATTAGAGATAAAACATCAGAAGCAGCATAAATTATCATATCTTTTGTTAAAGGCCGCCTGGCCCAGTAACGTTGGTCTCTACGATAAACATTCTTAAGCTGTTCCTTCATGGGGTTCATGGGGGCATTGTACAATTCACAGAGTGCATTCAGGCTGAGATTTTTCACTTTGTATACTGGTATATGTTGCTGCTGCAATTGCAGGACTGCATGAGCTGCTTGAGTGTCAAAAACATTCTTCAATGTGATTTCTAACTGATTGTATAAATTGACTGAGTCATTCCTGCAATCATGTATGATCTTTGTTACACTATCACTCTCTAGTAACTCTTTAATTTTGCCTTCAACAACCATTCCGGGACAGGCCATTATGTCTAATATGTACACTTCACCATTCATAGTAGCTATCTGACACATAGTCAAGACACCTTTGATACCCAAGTTTATGCCCTCACAATCAAAAGAAACTATGCTCTTTGTGTGGCGTTTTGGATTCATTATGCTATCAATGAGTGTGGCACACTCTCTAACATTGGCTATAACAGTTGCAGATTGGAGAACTCTTTGCCTCCATGCTTCTCCGACCATATTATTTCTATTATTAGAAGTACCATTTGTTTCTTCCGGACTGCGAGTATTCAAATGATTGTTGACTCTGTCTCTGACCATATTTTCTGCTAAATTTTTTATGACAATAGAATTGATCCGTTGTTTTAAAGTTTGATTTGCTATGTTAGCTTGTGGGCAACGGGGAGATTCTACAGGACTGAGTATTCTGTTTGCGGGGCTTTGTTTGCCATCTGAAGGAGTGGGACTTGCCACTATGGGTGGAGCGGGAGACATTGCTTTCTCCTCCACAATGGGCTTTGGTGGATCAGTCTTTATTTTAGATTTTGCATTAAGATACATGACAGGTATTTTTGGTTTACTAATCAGAGTGACAAGGTTTGACTGCACATGAAAACTATCAGAGAATATTTTCAAAAAAGCACTTAAATCTGCTGGAGTCTTAAACATTTGGTACCAGTATTCTTGAGGAAAGCGTGATACAATCAAGTGGAATAACTGATCAACCATCACTGGACCCTTAGCCTCTATGCACTGAGCGACATAATCCAACAATTGCTGGGCTGTATCTGTGTTTATATTAGCTGCGGGTAAATTGTGAAATTGCTCAGAATTGCTGCATGTGTTACCTCTTCTGTGATTCTCACTGACTAGAACAACATTATCATCGGTAATCTGGAACGTATCAGGGTGTTTCAAGAGAAAATCCTTAAACTCTTTGATCCGTTGACCAGAAATGTGACGTACCTGCGGTGACGCCTGGCTGCGATGACCTAGGAGACTTTTAATAGGCACCTCTGTACCTTCACCATACTGGATCATTTTGCTGGCAAAATACTCCTTCGCCTCTTCGATGTAATCGTTGTTGGACGACGCGCCGCCGCCACTCGGGTGCCTCTGGAATGTGTTGATATCAACATAGTCCCCGTCTATGCTGAACAACGCCGGGTACTGAGCTAGGAACTTCTTCAAGCCCGATTGCGACCCGCCAGCGATCTGACGCATCTCCTTGGTGAATCCTTTGGCACCAAACTGGCAGGAAAGATCGTGCAACGTTCTCGGCTCGCCTTTGTCGAGCAGGCGTTCCACGAAGAACAACAGAGTGAGATTTCTTGCGAGCTCATATTCCATTGATTCCATTTCCCAGCAGTTGGTGCCAATACGGTGTTCTTACACTAGACTTTTTCTACGTATATGTGTCACCCACAACACCATGAAATTCATCAATTCTAAGCCAGCCCACTCACAAAGAATAGAGTATAGAGAAAAGTGACGTGATAGAAGGTTGCCAAGACAAATTTTGTAATACCCGTAAAGTTGTACTACATTTTCATTTGCAAAATCTGTATCTCACATGCTCTTTGTGTACTATTTTAAATTAATAATATCCATTATTTTAGATTATGGTAATCAGATATAAATGCAATTGTCACAATAATAACCACCACAAGTACTATTAAAAGTTCACTTAATTGAATAAAAACTAAACTAAACACCTAAAGAATTAGAAATTCATAGAAAGTCGCCTTTAAGAAGGAAACTACTGCAAATAAAATATATTTCCCCAAACCCCTATATATATCCCTCACTCAGCCAGCCCTGGTTTAGGGGCGCGAGTGTATATATAATAGTTAGTCCATTTAGATAGATATTTCTATCGTCCAAGCCATATCACTTGGTCATTTTCGGACAAGTAGCAAGGCTGTCAGGAACATTAATTTGTTCTCAGTGTCCGCTGTCCTTTATGTCCTTCGTCGTTTATTATTATTTTATTATGATGAATAACGGAAAGATGTTTATACATATCATACATACTCATTGATAGTTTGACGCACCACAATGACACAACAATAGACAATACCACCATAGCACTCTTTGAATCTTTGTGTCAGTTTGTGTCAGTCAAACTCGAATATATTTCAATGTACAGTTGTAATTAATTTATTATTAAAAAGTGGGAGGATTGGATATATTTTACAAACCAAATTATTGCAATTATTTCAATTTAATTAAAACTTGAATTGCTTAACTTATACAGATACTACAAATATTTTACCACAATGGTAAGTGTATATACTTAATTTTTTAATGAGTACGAGTAGTCGAGATACATACCGGATAGGTTTGATTTGATTACCTAGTTACTTTTACAACAAATAGCAAATTGCACTGGATGAAAATACTTTAAACACAATATCTAGATGGATTTCACTTTTAAAATATCAACACTGATTTCTGAACCCCTAATGATGGCTATCCTTATAGTTCTCAAAAAGAGTAATTGGATCTTGTAGTCATTCCAATAATTATAACTTCAAAATATAATGGCAGGTGTTGGTCGTGTTTTTTAAAGTAAATATAAATAAGAAGTGACTAAATAGTGAACAAGATATTTTTACATTACATTTGAATCACAAAAATGTATTTTTCAGTTAGTTCTGGTTCTCGGAGATTTGCACATTCCACACAGATGTAGCAGTCTGCCACCCAAGTTCAAGAAGCTGCTGCTCCCTGGTCGCATCCAGCACATACTATGCACAGGCAATTTGTGCACAAAAGAGTCTTATGATTACTTGAAGACTCTGGCCAGCGATGTTCATGTTGTCAGAGGTGATTTTGATGAGGCAAGTATTACCCTAATTCATATAGACCCTCCTTATCTATCACAGCTAAATAATAAACTAGCTGAGGTAATCTTGTCAAGATCAATGGTAAAAGAAAAAAAAACAATGTTGTCTTGTCTTTTAGTAGATATTTGGAATTCTCATGACAGCTAGTGATATGTTGTTGTGTGTGTGTATGTTCTGATTAATATTTTCTATTGTTGTCAAAGGATTTATTATCTATGGCCTAAGAAATGGCCCTCCAAATTTTTTTTTAGCAGAATACATGATTTTACAGTTAAATGTGATATGATAATTTTTATAACTTGCATATTTAAAAAATCTTACAGAACTCTACATATCCAGAACAGAAAGTGATAACAGTGGGCCAGTTCCGAATAGGTCTGATTCATGGCCACCAAGTAGTGCCTTGGGGGGACGAGGAGTCTTTGGCATTGGTGCAGAGGCAGCTCGATGTTGATATCCTGATATCCGGCCACACACACAGGTTTGAAGCGTACGAGCATGAGAACAAATTTTATATCAACCCTGGATCAGCTACAGGAGCTTACAGTCCTCTCTTTAGGTAAAACTAGATTATTGACAACCTCTTAGTTAAATTATTAAATTTCACAAGAAGTGTAAATGATGTCCAAGCAAAAACATTTCAAGTTGGGTGCCAAGACTCGTAACTTATTTGCTTTCACTGCTAATATTTTATCAGATCTTTAGCATAGCCAAGTTGTGCTCTGTTTTGTGCTAAACAATATAGCTTGACAATTTAGTGATTGTGGCATAAACTATTCCTTATAGACTACGTAAATGTTATTTCATTGACCAAGTCATTTGTGATGCAAATTTTTAAATCACACATCTGTTATTCTGTTATTTCAGAGAAGGTGATACTTTACAGCAAAATTAAGATTTTTTAAGGTCATTGTTATAAACATTGCCATTTACATAATTTCTTTATTTTTTCTTTTTTCTAATTTGTTTAGTTCAGTACATGGACATAATATGACCCCACAACAATCACATGACTGCATTGCCAGCTCTTTTGTAGAATTAAAGGATGCATAAGGAAAAGAAGAGTGTTCCTCTTCTTCGAATGGACCCCGAGGCATCTCTCTCTCATTCTTCAGACGAAACAAAAATATAACACGTAAAAGTGAATTTAATTATTTTTTCCAGGAACCCTACACCATCTTTTGTGTTGATGGACATCCAGAGCGCGACAGTTGTCACATATGTATATAAACTTTTAGGTGATGAAGTGAAAGTAGAAAGGATTGAATACAAGAAAGCATAGGTATAATAAACATACACATGTTTAATACATAGAATAATTAAGCACTATGATATGTCGCAATGATCAATTGTGAACTTTGTCAGTTTATAATAGAACTAGGAATATTGTAAACTGTCAAATTGTGAACTGAATGAATCATTGACAATTTGACATATGTCAAATGCAACAAACTAACTTTTGATAAACATCTTCTAAGATAATATTTTAGGTATAACTATCATGTCCAACCTAACAAACCTAAGCTATTATTAATTTTCATACCAACTTTAACTTATTATTAAGTTACTTTCACACGACTTCGAAGATGATTCTCGACATTTTATAAACTGTCTAGAAATGACACGTCAAATTATGAATTATTCGTTCCATTCACAATTTGTTGATAGTGTATAGTACGATTATAAACTGACGAAATTCGTAATCGCTCAATGATATATACAAGTATGCTACGATAGATATGATTGATGTTTTCCAATGTTATTATGTAATTTATAATATTAATATCGTTGATTTTTGTATTACAAGTAGCAATGGAAGAACCTGTAAATAAAATAAATTCAGACATAAATTACTTTTTAAATTACAATTGCTCTCCAAAGTCTTACAAATCATTACAGAGATATTTAAAGAAGATTGGTTTATATTGTAATTGTATTAATGGTGCATTTTATTAGTAAATAAACTATAAAATGTATAAAAATCAACCTTGTACACTATATACGTTTTTTTTATAAATAGTATGTTTCTTGCTAATTTTATTGTATAATTGTGCATGTAATAAAATAAAACGATATCTTTTGGATCCTTAAGAATATTATGATAAAACTTTCTTGTAAACATACATAAAGTAATAAACATTTACTTGAGAGTAAATAAATATACGCTCACGCCCGTAACCCAGAGGGGTAGGCAAGAGGTTATGGATTTCCATTTGGCGCGATCCTGGCACACCTCTCTCGCTTCTACATTCATACATCTAGGCATACAAGCTCGTCGGTTACGGGTACTCCTTATATCGCCCTTATTTAGTATGTTACTAATCTGATCAATATAAGTTCTCCTAGGACATACCCCTACCAATGCTGCCACTCACTTTTGCAACATGAATTTGTTTTTTTACTCTCTCTTCAATAATTTACTTGAGACCTTAAGAAATAATACATGTTTTTTTTTTTATTGCGGCCATAAACTGATTCCCAGTTTGATATAGTTGTAATATATGTTAAAAATATTTATTCCTCAATTCTCATTGTTTTAACCGTATTGGTATATTTGAAGTGCATTGATTATCGGTTTTGAAATATATTTAATATAATAATAATTGAAGATTGTATGATTTATTTGTGCTGGATTTATATATCTCAGTTGAAAATAAACATAAATATGACAATATTTTTTGCTATTTTGTATCAATTCCTCCAATCAGCAGTGTTTTTTTTAGCAGAAGAAGGCAAAGGATCAAGCGGCTTACCTGAATTGTGAGTATTCTCGTTTAGGGCCTTGAGCTTTTACCTTGTTAAAACCTACACTCAGACATTGGGTTACAAGTAGGTTATGAGCTTACTCATAAGGGGGCTCATCATAANNNGGGGGGTGTTCACGAGGCGAAATATTTGTGTGATAATTTTTCAAAACAGATATATATATTTGAAATATTCGCTAAAATATGTGACTGATGATATAGTAAAGATGCTTGCCGTGCGTATTTACTTTAAAAATTGTGTTCCATTTGTAAGCCCCTTTTTATTTGTAACTAAATGTGCCCCGCGGTTTAACCCCCCCCTACAAGTTTACTTAAACGAAATGATATTACTTAACAGTAATAATCTATATAATAGTACTCTTTTTTATAGAATTTTTATTAAACAAATGTTTGACATGGTACTTTAAATTGATATAACTTTTTTATTTATAAGCCGATTGAAATAAAACAAACACTAAATGTTAAGTGAAGCTTAAAAATTATATAAAATAAAAAATCTAAAATGATTGTTTTAGGTTTTATTGCTTTTATGAAAGCCCCCAATAATAGTTTTTCTCAAATATCTTCCATGTACAGACAGCGATCAGTTACATTTTTATTATATGTTTAGATTCGGAACTAAGACATGATGCTCCATCACCGAACATCATCTTTTCAACCGATCTTATACAATTAATGGGACACTACTTCTGTCGGAAGAACCAAGTAAATCAAGTTACTGGTAGAGCCTGCAACAATATTTGTTGCACAAATGTGCCGGCTCGACCGGTGAAATGCCACGACCTCACGGAAGACAGGCGTGAAGTAGAAGTATTCTGCGTTGCGGCTACGGAGTGAGGTGCCGGAGTCCTAATTCTATTTATATTCCTCTTCCCATACTTTGCTAAAGAGGAAAGGGGGAGTAGAGGACTTGACGGAGGAGGGGATGAATATGAAAAGGAAGTTACCATTTTCTGTCTGTATTAGAGGTAGGTAAGTCTACGGGTAGCGTGCACTTGATATCGGGAGAACCGCTTGTTCGTTTGCCACCTTCTACTATGAAAAAAAACAATATTATGCGAAATATTCACACGACCAACACATACAATTAAATCTGTAAGATTTTTAAAATAATGAAATCTAAACAAACATCGTCATTTCGTGTGGAAAGAGAAGTAAGATTCAGTTATTTAAACACCCAGCGTTATCTCCTCATTTTGGTCACCTTTAAATTAATAGACCGCGCCTACGTGACCGCGCGCTAAATGTCATTAGGTGAAAAAAAAACCGCACAGCTGTGTGATGTGAAGCACGTTGGTGTCGTCTTAAAGCAGTTGCTAACGGAGATTTATGGCTGCATTGTTTTACTTTAGCTAAATTCGAGTCCCAAATACATATTTGCATATTTAGTTTAACTCTGACAGGTTTTCTCTGAAATAACCGTGAAAATTAACACAGACACAAGTGCCTACACAATTATTTTACAGTACCAATGTATCACTACTTATAATATAAATGCGGAAGTAACTCTGTCTGTTTGTTCCGCTTTCACGCCCAAACTACTAAACTGATTTCAATGAAATTTGATATAGAGGTAGTCTAAAGCCTGAGAAAGAACATAGGCTACTTTTTAATGCGAACAAAGGTTGTAGGGGATGAAAGTTTGTATGGAAGTTTCGTAATTTTTGAAGCTTGAAACTTATTTTTTGGGCTTTTGATTAAA
>JWHW01035797.1:222425-238534 GCA_000931545.1 Papilio glaucus | reverse complement strand
AATGTTTGTTTATCATGTTTGTGTCACCGTAAAATTGTAAACATCGTTATTCTATAATATCACCAGCGATATTATAAACTGACTGGAAATTGTGTACTGAACTTTAACCATTAAAATTTGGTCTACCATGTGCACCATAACCAACCTTTTTTGTTAAATATATCAATAACTAAACATTAAATTGAAATACCAATTCATTTAAAAATGTCAAATAAATTGGGTACGCGTTAACTTAACGACAATTAACAAATTATGTAAATAACCAAGCATTATCTTGCAATAGTTGATTAAAGGAATAAATAAATTTAATATAGACATAACAAATTAGTTTAATATTAAATGATACGTATATTTTTTTTATCAAAACGACATTAACTATAAAATAAATATTTAGACAGACATATAGTATTCACGAAACATCCAATATAATTTAAATCTTAATTAAATCAGAAATATAAAACTAGAACTTTAGGACTGTATATTGCTGTTGCTACCAAATCAAATAAACTCACACGGTACGGTCATACGGCACTGAACCGCACTGAACTAAAAAGTTGTCGTTTGATAACCTTTTATCGGAATGTCCTGTAAATTGGCCACAAAGAGACATTTCATACAATTCAATGCTTTATTGTTATTGTATTTAGGTTAATTTTATTTATAAATAATATTGATAATGGTAATTTGAACATAATTAGTTTCTAAAATAATGTCAACATTTAGAAATAAATACCAACACGATCGAATGACAAACGGAATTTTAGTCTATGGTCAGTGGTCACTACTCTTTGCTAGTGGGATGAACCCTAGCGTCTATTTAGTCTAGTTTTATCTCTTGGACTTCTTCTTTACTCCAATCAAAGAACCTGACTTCAAAGCCTGACACTGGCTGCCATGCGGGAGTTGCTTTTTGAACTCTGTGATAACGCACCAGGATGTCCACGAGTTACATATCTCCCGGTCTAAAACGTTCTAAACATGATAGTGTTTCTGTAGTGGTAGAGAGGGCTAAGTGGTAACAAAAAAATACGTGATATTGATATTAAAAATGTAAATCAAATAGATATTTTTTTTTTGCGTTACATTTGCGATATCCGGCGGCCAAGATCTTCTGCCTGTTTTTCCTAACCTACAACTTTTTGACCACCGTCAACTCAGACGGTGGTCACTTCTCGTCATTTGAACCTTATATTTTGATTTTGATTTTATTATAAAATGTCGACATCGCGCCCTGATGCGGTGCCAAGATTTGCAGGAGCCATAAACTTAAAATATATAGTTAATTTAAAACATTTGCATGTTATCGTTCGTATGAGTAGACTTTACAATCGTGCTCGTAAAATTATTTTTATTTATATATGAAAAACCATTCAATGCCTCAATTGACGACGGATATTGAAATTTTGAGAATAAGATTAAAATAATCTTAACCAAAACATTGATGATGACATGTTTATATCAAACGTATAAGTTGCTCATCACAGCGCGGGAATTAACATAGGATGGTAAAAAGACACTTACCAATCTTACAGACTTTTATCAGAACAAAACAGATGATTAATTATTAATATTGGGTATTATTGTATGACATTGACAATATTAATTCCATAAATATTAATTTATTAAATTCACTACGTATTAGAATTATTTTGGTGACTGTACTTTTTACCTGACGTCATCTGGATGTAAATTTGACAAGGTCCCAGCGCTTTATCAATTCGCAGGGGTTATACGATGCTAAAGAAAAGTTCTTTCACATATTTGAATAACGAACAACTGAAGTTCATTGGAACTGTCAAATGCTAGATGTCATAGAAAGTTCACAGATAAAAAACCCAGCATAAATAAAGACTTGCGTAATTACTTAAATCGTAGGTGCGTTATATAACTGTACCATTATTTATTACTTGAATATAAATCGACGGCCTACAGGAACCGGATTACAGCGTAATGTAAGGTTTTAAACTCATTTAAAATTATAACCAGTTCCGACGAGGTGTGGCGCTACTGTGCGGTGTACCTCCAACGAGTAATATTATTGTTGTAATTTAAAAAAAATTACATTAATACGAAATAAGTATTTTTTAAACATTTGTAGTTTATAGAATTATTTAGTCATAAACAGCTCTGCTTAAAAGTGGTTTCTAACAACTATCCATCTTATTTAATGCTTATAAGAAAGTAAAACAGAATTTTTCATACTGTTCATTATTTAAATTTATCACGGAACAAATTTAATTCGGTTCGAAAAAAAAAGTTATTAGCCACGTAGCCGCGTTTGTTTTGATTCAGAGGAACCAGGACGGCCTTGTATTGGGCGGTTAGTAAGCAAGTTGATTGTTTTGTTAATGTGTTTACACGAAACAATAACAGCTGATGGCGACGAACGTGCGTGCGCACAGGCACAAAACGTACGCACCGCGCACGCGTGTTAAACTCAAGGTTGTTTTTTTTATTATTTTGGTATTGTATAAGACTTCAAAGTATTGAATTAGCAATAACAAATCGTGTAAGTTAACATAGTAAATATTTTGTTAATAAACGACGAGAATAATAAGGGATATCTTACGAATTATGAATAATACCATAAAAGGTCATTTAATATTTTAAATTATAATTCAATAAGCACAGCACTGATGCACAGTACTAATCCTTTAAAAATAAATAACTGCTAATAAAACGATGTTGAATTTTACATTACAAAAAGCGATTTTTTATTCCAGGGCGTGGTGTGGGGTTCCTAGGTCCGGCGGCTGGCCCTCCACCAGATTAATTTAATCATTATATAAGCGTAGTTCATGAATAAAACATGGAAGATCTATATTTCCGTGTGTCAATAATAACTTTCCTATAGAAAACTTTTAACTGCGTCCATTATTCTTGTCTAAACGTGGTACGCTAAGTGAACAAATATTAGGTTTCGTAAGTACTTGAACTTACGGAAGTTTAAGTCGAGAGGGCGACAAAAAGCGAGATAAATAAATAAGGAAGCCTCAATCCACATTGTTATCACTCTGATGTACTGCGGTAGACGTAGGAAATTAAAATTGTCAACACGTTCTTTGAATATCTTATGACTATGACCATTCATTCATTACGAATCAGCATGATAGGCTTGAGATTTGGTCACGGGCGAAGCAGACGGTCTAGCTTGGGAGTCACCTAGTCCATATCCCATAAATTTATTAAGTAGGCCATAAAAATCGTGGACCTTGAAGTCATCACCAAAATGATAATCTATACATATAATAAAAATGTAACTGATCGCTGTCTGTACATGGAAGATATTTGAGAAAAACTATTATTGGGGGCCTTCATAAACACAATAAAACACAAAACAATGATTATTAGAATTTTTGTTTGTTTGTCTGTGCGTTTAGCTAAGCTCAGAAAGGGCTTAAACGATTTGGGTGCGGTTTTTGACGATGATGAGGTTATCGTCATCATTGTTTATTCTGCGGGCGGGTGAAACCGCGGGGCACAGCTAGTGTTAAATAAGCAGTTAAACTTATCACCAGATGGCAGTTAAACATAGCATCGATCCCGCAAGAGTGAATAGGTTATAATAAGTGAACTTTGGTGCGAGTCCAACCGTACAGAGATTGGTACCAGTTTACGAGTGACTTCTTTTTGTTACCGAGTTCTGATATGGCAACATTAAACGATTGATTTACGTTTTATACAGTTTTGTACATCAAATCTCATATAGCGCCGTACTGTCCTGGGCAAACCTGGATGGGAAATTGGATACCATAAGGTGTATGTCCTTGTGAGCTGCATGACGTATGCTCTGACATAGGTAATGATAAATTATTAAGCATGTTTCTCAATAACAATTTTGTGGCGCCTAATCCTCGGTTTATCTTAATTACATTTTAAACTGGCGCCTTCGCTTGTCTACTTTGTCGGTAATGTCATATCCAATTAGAATAAGTCTATTTTAACAGTGGTAGAGCCCGCAACAACCGCATCTGTTGCACGAATGTGCTGGCTATACCACGATCTCATAAACGACAGGCTTGAAGTAGAAGTATACTCCGTTATGTCAGATGAGTGAGGTGTTGGAGGCCTAATTCTACTCTCCCCTTCCTAACCTTATCTAATAAGGAGAGGATAGAAAGGGGAGGAGGATTTTACGGGTTGGGGGATAAATAGGAAAAGGTAATATCATTTTTCTGTCCATTAAAGGAAGGCAACGCATTTGCAACTTGCTTGTTGCAGATGCTTATAGGTACCGGTCACTTAACATCAGTAAAAATTATTACCCGTTGCTTTTTGCCCCTAATCGTATAATCTCCAGTACGTTTAATATGCATGCGGGTGAACGCAACATCGATTGACCTTTACTTCACCTTGACCTCACTGAACTATCCCTTTAGTTCTCATCGTCGACTTTATTAATAGACGATCTGATAAAATTGTACAGTCGTGTCCAGTTTTGCGCGAAAAAAACCTATACAAATTAAGTCTTCATGTCGTGAATTTGTTTAAGAGACGAAATAGACAATATTTTATTTACCTATGTAGCATCAACAGCATATATATTTTTCACAAGTTCTACTATTACTACATTTTTTAAAATGTAACCACATTGAAAACCTTAAAACGATAGTTGAATACTACAAAGTTATAATATTTGAAGAGACGCTTTGTTGGAATTATGGTAGAGCTTAGATGAAGCGTCTGTCAAGATTGAAAGTAACGATATATGAAGGACTTGCATGGAATAGTGATGTCCTGTGGGAAAAAATGGAAGGTTATAACGATAGATTGTAGCTAGTGGTGCATTTTGTATTAACGTTAACTGATAACTAAATCAGTTATTGGGAAATTCATTGACATTTTGATTTTGTAAGTTACTATATTTGTTTCATGATTGAACTGAATCAAATGTTCACGTACATGAATTAATAAGCTTTCTACATAAGAGAAAAAGTTACTAAAAAATTTAAGACAATACGCTTTAAAAATACACAAGTAAAGATTATAATATCTCAATATTAAATATAGTTTCTTCAATTTATCTTCTAATAATAAACAAAAATAATATACATTGGCCCGGTCAAATGTCAAGGAGACATCAGTGGCCGATGAATTGGAAGCCATGAACCGATTTGCAAATTAGTGGCATCGCTGTTGAGACAAGGAGGCTTTATTGAACGATAAAGACATATACATAGATTATGATTTCTTCTAAAATTATGTAAAACGTAACCTGTGCAATTGATTTTAATGGATATATAATGTCGTGTTCCAGTCATAGGCCTCATTATGTTATGATTGGTAGTATCTAGTAGACGGCAGCAGTATTAAAAAGCAGCGTTTACAACCAACTAGTTCTAGACATATAGATCCAATTGGCAAACTTTGTTTTAAGTGATTTATTGAAGCAATCATTGCGAATGGGGACATCGTAACAAGAACTGAGTGCATCCTGGCGAGCGAAATTTAATATGGTCGAATTGAGACAATTGGTAACCAGTATTGTCGATGTAGCTGTCTGTTTATTCGTTCAATTCATAATATACATAAATTAGTTAAAGACATATATAATAATAAGTAATAATTTAAATATTACTAACATCTTAAATATTTAAATAACTACAGATTTATTAAAAATATATATAAAACGAATGAAATATATTTATAAATTCATTCATTAATAAGTTTATTGTATAGTTTAAACACCAATGAGATTGCTATAAAATGAATGATATTCTAATAAGGAATTATTTTGAGAGTGGCATTTTAATTTTATTTATTAGACTTACATTTAAGATACATGCCATTACTATGTTATTACTATCCTTTAAAAATACCTGTAAAATTGTATAATCCATTTGTCTTGATAATTAAAAAAAAAACTAAGTGTCATAGACAATGTAAAGTTTTGGCGCCAAACAATATGTGTTATGTAAATAACACAAGTTGCCTAATCGCGGCCCAACACTACTGCGCGCGATAGCGTTGGCGGCGGGGTCAGTGACCGCATTATGCAAGCGCGTGTGCAGCGCGTGTTGGCCCTTCCAATCCTTCGACGTATCTATCATTGCCACTTCTAAATGAATGCTTAAAGTAACGAAAATACTAGACATTTTTTCATTTAATTATTTGAAGCAGTAGAAGTAGTCTGAACAAACTTTTTATCAAAGTTCAAACACGATTTAATGAGTCAAAACAAGCATTCTAAGTCGGTTTGACGAAGTTTTGTAGTCCATAATATGTAAAAGTAATAAAGACGCGCGGAATCTCGGCCATTTAAACATAATTAAAGCGAGTTACGATTGGTTTCCACTGGCGTAAAATCGTGTATCGAAAAAAGCTTTATCTCTTTCTTTCTGATACTGATATGACAATATGTTTGCGACAAGTTTATATGTCAGTGGAAACCAGGGGTTACAACATGTTTTAAGTTTCAAGTTGCATTGTTTTTGGCATATATTGGAACTACAAATCAGAGAGTAAAATGAGATAATAATCCTATCAAGCTATAAATATAAAATGCATAAATTATTCTAGTTTGTAAAATAGTGACAATAAATATAAACAATGTCATATGAGCACGTCTATTAATTTTCTTATATTATGAAAAGTTGAATATCAGGTAGCCATTTTGTAAAAAGGAATGTTAGTTCCAGTGCGCGCAAGTCGCAAGTCGCCACCCGTCGACCTTGAGGCTAGAGGACAAATATGTAAACTTGAATGAACTCAATATTCATCCTTAACTTTTATTTTTCTCTTTTGGTCCAATGAAAGGGGAAGCGAATTTAAAACAACATGAATTTATTAATACTTTACGAGGCATTCGATTTACTTACATCTGTAGATTAAATGCAGTAGGCACGTAATGTTTATAATATATGTATATAATATCTAATATTTCCTTATTATATTATATACTAATGTTTAAAATATTATTATTTAGTATATAATATATAGTGTACGGTTTGTCGGTCTGGCCATAACTTTACTGATAAGATTAAGGCATACGAAAGAAATGCCCGTAACCGACGAGCATGTATGCGTAGATGTATGGACGTAGATGTAGAAAAAGTGAGAGAAGTGTGCTAGAACCATGCTCAATATAGTTTCGTAATCTCAACCTTCACCGCTAGGTGACGGGCGTGAATGATAATTTATACAAAATAACAACAAAAGACTATGAAACTAAGGCAAAAACATTTTTTTTCCAGTTAATCCACTCGAAGGCGATTTGCAACGGCACGGTGTGCTACCTCCCGGACCTGGCGCGGGACAATGAGCTGGTGGAGAGGAACTCCAACTCCTGGCGGCGCTGCTACAGCAAGCAGCACGGCCGCCCCGAGCAGGACCGTAGGAAAGAGCAGTCGGACAGCGCCAGCGACTCAGACTCCGACACCGAGTGCAAAGGATTCGATCGGGTATGTTGCTCATAGAGACCTCTTTGGATATTTTTCAACAACAAATAGGCCCATACAAAAATATACATACGACACGCCTGTAGCTTTCATAATACTCGATATGACATAAAAGGCCTTTTAAAGTTGTTCCATTGCCTTCTCATCGGTTCCAGTCGGAGTTCTGGCGACGCAAGATGCGCACCGTGCACAACATCCTGGACGTGGACAAGGACGGCCTTATCTCATTCAGCGACTTCCAGCTGTTCGCGGACCGGTTCAAAGCGCTCGGACACCTGGATGATGAGCAGGCTAAGGAGTTCACGGCTATCATTAAAGTGAGTAGTTTTATATGCTTCAATATAAGCAGATATGATCATATATTAAGACTTACATCTTTTATTACTGGCCTATAAATACCTATCTATGGCAAAATAGGTTTTAATATCACAAATAATGCTGGTTGGATCATACTTTATTTAAAAATAAAAATGTTAGGTTATGTGAGAGAAACGAAAGATATCCAGTATTCTTGTGAGATGACCGTGGCTTGGTGGTTACTGGTTAACCAATTCGTCATTTATTTCTGTCTCTGAACGGTAGCGGGGTGAGTGTGAGAGGTGGTCGAAAAATATCGGACTAAATATAGTGTTATGTCACAAAATTATTTAGGATTTTTACGTTCTTCTCTGTTTATCAAATACACAACTTTATTGTATATAACTGTTTTTATCAGTTGACGTGGGAGGAGCAGTGGGGGGCCATCGACCCGTACAACTTCGTGACGGTGGAGCAATACCTGGAGGACATGCACCATGTGCTCAGCGACCGCTCGCTCAAGAAGCGCGCGCACCGCTGGCTGCCCTACCTCTTCAAGGTCAGCAAATCCAAATTATTGCAGTACCTAGGCACCTGAAATTTTGCCTTCCTTAGGCCTACGCCCAGCTATGACCGTCTTACATTTGTTCTTTTTTGTTTATTGTGTGATTTTATGTTACTGTGCAGGCTGTGGACAAGGACAAGTCGGGCTTCATCTCCGTGGCGGAGTTTAAGCTGTTCTTCCAGTGCCTCGGGCTGGGCAACGAGCACGCAGCCGTCGCCTTCGCCGTCATCGACACCAACGGGGTCAGTCCGCCATCTTGTTATAATCGACCATCTTGTTTTAAGTACACATTACTTTGGTGTTGCAAATGTACACTAAGGGATTGATTTTATGTTGTGATTGAGTTCTGGGAATTGAAAAACCTTATTTTTTATAATACTTATACAAATATAACGCAATGGTAGCCAGTAAATCCCTGCTACTGTTGCAATGTCTATTCTACACTTTATTAATATTATATCTTCGTCCAGGACGGCAAGCTGTCTCTTAAGGAGTTCGTCAAGTTGGGCAAGGATTTCTTCTTCACAGAAGACGAGAGCCGAGTGTCCAAGATGTTCTGGGGTCCGCTCATCGACGTGTGATCTTCGGTCCGGATCCATTCGGAAACCAAGACTGCTTTTATAGTTAGCCTTAGATAGTTTTACTAAAATTTGTGTAAAGTCAGTGTTATAGTTGTACTGGACTTTGTAAGTTAACAAAGGTCTGCAAAGACGCTAAAAGGTTTCTTGTAACATATAACATTCCGGATGTAATCATTATACTCTGCTTGTGACATACTCAGATGTTAGTACAACTCGTTTGCACATGATAATGTTAGTTTGACAATTACTTAATCTTTTGGTTGAACGCGTTCGTTGTTGGAATTGTAATTTTGTTATTATGATTGTGTATTTTATAGAATTAAATAAGACTTATGAGAAGAATCTCAATAAAACATTTAAAATAGTATCAAAATGTATTATTACAACTAATCCTTTATATTTGGGCGTTGCCTCGTTAGCGGTGGACTTTAAATACCTAGGACTAAATTAATGAAAATGACTTCCCTTAAGTAACCATAGATAGCACTGTACTGTACTACTACTACTGTACCCTTATTGCACCTCAAAGATGGCTCTGTGGCATATTGCCCTCATAGATGGCCCTGTGACATTGTTGCCTTTTATAGATGGCACTGTGCCTTTGTTGCCTCATGAATGGCGCTGTGCCATGTTGACCTCATAGATGGCGCTGTGTCATTATTGCCTTTCATAGATGGCTCTGTGCCATTATTGCCTCTCATAGATAGCGTTGTGCCAGTGTTGCCTCTCATAGATGGCGCTATGCCCTATATGCGGGGTCATAAGCCTTCAACCCTATAGCGGTCTATTTTTGAGACAGTACTCAACTTTTTTTACTCGAAAACTTGAAAAAACGATAGTAAAATACTTGCTTTTCACGTCGCAGGTCGTGGTGTCGATTCCCATCCAGGACAGACATTTGTGCGCATAAACGTGTCTGTTTGTTCTGAGTCTTGGTGTAATTCTATTGAAGTATGTATTTACTTTACAAAAGAAAAGTAGTATATCAGTTATCTGGTTTACATATTACAAACTCTCCTTAGTTTGGGATCACATTAGCCGTGTGAGTAATGTCTCGTTATATTATTATTTTACTGTGAGCGGCGGAGACTTAGATTAAATCCAGGTTTAGGAATATAAGACTAAAGCCAGCCGCGGCTTTAAGATGGCGCCCTTTACTTTACTTTAGTTCTACTTTACTTTGTAGAAGAAAACGTTTTATTCTTGCCAAGGTTTTGCTGTTTCCTATAGATCCTTAGAATGGTGTAATACTACATAATATTTCTCTAAGACATTATATATAATAAAAGATTATACATTTTCTATGTTATTTTTTATTTTTATTTAATCAAATCAGTGAACAGGTACAATCAACATAACGACGACAATTTTTCGGACACAAAAACATCAACAATGTAGATATTGATTTTAATAAGAAAATTTTAAAGTATTTTTTTTAACAAAAATGAAAATCTCAAATTACTCCTATAAATTACATTTTGATGTCCTTGATTATAATAAAATATAATTATTTTGGATATATCACAAAATAATAGATAATATTTTCAACAATATCTTATTTTTAATCCTTTAAAAATAAGCTGGTGAAGTAACAATCTGAGAAGACCAATACAAAATCAAAATTAAAATGAGGTGAATATATCAAGGATAGACACTGTTATATATTTTGTTTAATTATGTTTGGTAATTTAGAAAAAAATTGTCAGATTTAGTATTTAAGTTCTAACTTATACATAAATTTAACTTAAAATGTCAATACGACAAAAGGAAAGCGCAATCCACGATTACCGATGGTTCAGACGATGCTGAGCTGGTCTTTGAGGAGCTTTGTTTCTTCGATGAGGGATGATATTTGGCCGGTTCTGAAAATATATATTTATCATCAGGATATGTTACTTTTTAATAAACTAGCTGCGCCCCGCGGATGCACTCGCCGTGAAATTTAATTTAACCGACAAACGTCCAACTTAAGTTGAATCCTATTTGATAAGATTGATCATATAGATCTGAGGTCAACTAACATTGGATATGATTTATTTCACCTTTCAAACTTTAGACTTTTAGGGGGTGAATTTAGAGAAATCCTTTCATAGTGCTCGCTTACATAATAATAGAAATCTGCGCAAAATATCAAGGGCCAGTAGTTTGAGCTGTGTATGTCAGTTTTTCCTTCCCTTTTCCTTATGGTACAGGAGCTGAAGCGGGGATTACTGTACACTCTCGAGCGTGTCAGATTAACATAACGGGGGTACCTTGGACTCTGTTAAATACACTACAACACAAATCACTCATCCATGTGTAGCTGCGCGCTTAGGGTAGCCCATTAAAATTGTAAAAGAAAATCGATCATCGGACATCCTCGAGCGCGGTCAACTTTTATTTTTAAGTGATTATATACATATGTATGATAATCTGATGATTTCATCAAGCCGAAGTAACAAAAATCGTAAAAAAAACTGAAGACAGACCCTTTCTCGACTGCGAAAAGTAAAAATGTCATAAAAACCAATTAATCTTTAAAATCCAATAGACCGTCATGACGCTCGAGGTTGTACAACTTTAGCATAATCGACTCCTGTACTATAATAAGATAGTCGCGGTGATGACTTAGTATCTGGAGACCAGTTTGTTTGTTTTCCCCATTTCTCTATGATAATGTCGGTGGCGGAGACTCACTGTTGCTGCAGGATCGAGGAGATGGTGTCGCTGTGCGTCTTGCCGAGCGCCGTCTCTTTCTTTTTGTACTCCTCGTGCCATTTCTTAAGCTGAAAGAATGAAAGAGAATGAAGAAGAATTCTTAAGAATGAAAGAGAAAACTGATTGAGTCATTTTATGTATTTTTAATATAGTTAAAATTATACAAATGTCTTAGAAGAAATTTGAACCAGTCACCAGCGACCAGGAGTCTTCTAAACTCATTTATGGCCAAGTCTGGAAGATGTTAATAATAATAATATATAATAAATCAGCCTTTTTCTAGAATGTTCTTCACTGGGCACAGGCCTCCTCTCCTAGAGAGGGAGGCCTGTGCCCCTCATCATCCCTGGAAGATGTTACCAACGAGAAAATAGTTCGTAAGGTGATGTAAATTCTATACAGAATGTTAAACGGTCTTCTCATCATCTCATCTGCACCGGAATTGTCTTTGATCAGGGTATGGACGTGATGGATGCGTCGAGTGCGCACGGGTGCAGCTACGTACCTCGTCTGC
Source organism: Papilio glaucus (assembly GCA_000931545.1). NCBI lineage: Eukaryota > Metazoa > Arthropoda > Insecta > Lepidoptera > Papilionidae > Papilio > Papilio glaucus. The sequence continues at coordinate 226,483 of JWHW01035797.1, read as the reverse complement.
CTTGTGCTGGGCGTGCTTCTTGAGCATGAGTATCTGGGCGTGGAGGGCGTCGCCGCAGCGCCGGTAGCGCTCCAGCTCGTGCAGCAGCTCGCGCTCCGCCCCGCTGGGCACGCTGCCCGCGCGCACGCCGCGGATCACGGCGGAACATCTACGATAGGTCATACATACATCCATACAAGGGAAGAGCCATTAACATTATCCATATTATACAATTTCAATTCAATTTATCTCAAGATTTCCAATGTATGATAAGTGACGTTTTTTTGTTTACAACTATAATATCTTGCTATGAAACAAGGTATACTCACTAACCTGTATTTTAAGTTCTCCTGCTGTTGGTCAGCCATTGTGCACTTGTGTTTCAGGAGCCTCGCCCTTTCTTTGATCAGTTCCATCTCCACCTGAAAGGAAACATAAAAGTATAAAATTATTTCAAGATATTGTGAAACAGTGGTAAAACCCTCTCAATAGCATCTGTTGCACAAATGTGCCGACTAATCCGGTGAAATACCACGACCTCACAGAAGACAGCTGTGTGAAGTAGAAATATCTTGAGTGTACTCTGATGAGTGAGGTGCCGGACGCTTAATTCTAGTCCTCTTCCCCTTCCCATACTTTGATAAAGAGGAAAGAAGAAGCCTTAACGGAGGAGGGGATGAAAAGGTGAAGGAAATATAGTTTTTTTTTATCTCTTCTCTTCTCTTCTCAGCAACTCCTTAATTTGTTGTAGAAAGGTTATCAAACGGGGCGGCAAGTGAAACCGAGTGCTAAGGAGATTGGGGTCTTCGGGACCCCAAATCAGGCGAAATGCAGAAGTATAAAATACTTCTTCCAGCTTTCGGCGAGCAAGACTTCACTGGTCTATCTTCTTCTTCTTATTCTCTCTGCCCTTTCTCCACTTTTTTATGTGAGGTCGGCACAGTACGACCTTAGTCCATACTGTAATAGGTTTGACTTTAGTTTTTTAACGGGCGGCCTTGACGCCGACCCTACTCGGGCATGTATGTGAAATATTACTAGATTATCGAAATAATTTAATAATATTTCTTTTAAATCGTTCCCGGCCAAGCTTAAACTTGATTGGAAATAGTGCACGACAATAATCGAATGGCAGATTCGAACCCACGACCATGTTGTGCATGTTTCGTAGTTCGTACTCTTAACGCTTTCACCTGCACGCCATTTAACCTGTCTATCGGACAGTTAATATGGCGGCTTAATGTAGCCTCGTTAAGTATCTCGGCCAGCTCACCGTGATGTTCTTCCGCCAGGTGACGAAGTTGTTGGCGAGCGAGGAGAGCGCGCCGGTCTTGCGGGCGAGCGCGCTGCTCGCTCGCTGCTGCCTGTTCATGTACTCCTTCCGGAACAGTATCGTCGCTTGAGTCAGCAGCTGAAAGCAAACAACAACATTCTTCATTAAAATACACAGAAAAAACACAGCTAAAGTCAACTTTGATTTAGTTTTAATTTTATTATTTTTAGAGATTATAATAGCTTCTATTAAAGTCTAAGGATTTTTGTAAATTCATCCCTTAAAGTAGGGGATGAAAGTTTGTATTGAAATATTTTAAACACTAGTAACACTGAAAATTATTTGATAATAAATAGGTCCAGTATAAACATATGAATGTACCTCGAGACACTCCCTGGGGCTGGGCTCGTCCCTCCTGTCGAGGTGCAGTATGGGCTGCGAGGCCTCGCGCGCCAGGATCTCTTGCACTATCGTCACGAACGACAACTTTTGTTTCTGACGACACACGGACAGATATGTTACAGTTAGTTTATATATATATATATGTTAAATGACAACCGTCATCAATCTCTGCCATCATCGTCATCGTAACGACCGAGATTATTATGTATTAACTTCATTGAAAATTAAAATAGCATTTTACATACAATAAATGCCCCGACGTTTATTGTATGATGTGAGAATTATACATTATTCATATTTCATTTCTTTCTTTTATATGAAAGACTCAGCCTATGTATATGTAAAAGGCGATGTGTGTATGTATGTTCCTTGTAGAAACAGCTGGACCGAGCTTATGGAAGGAAATCTTCAGATTATCAAGTTTGGTACTGATCAACATAATTAGTACCGGAGCGAAACCGGGGCGATCACTAGTATAATATAATCGAAGTTTGAAGTGCATATTTTTAACAGTATTAAACAATGACCTCTTTAAGCAGGATGTTGAGGTCGTCCTGCTCGAGGTTGGGGTTCCGGAGCTGAATCTCCTTGTACAGCTGCTCCTCCAGGTCGTACGGCTCCAGGCTCCTGGACCAGAACACCAATGAGGATCAACTGATATGACTCGAAAATCACATGGACTTATACTTAGTATAAAAAAAATTGAGCGGATTTTTAGGTTATCACATATAAAAAATTAAAATTAGTTGAAATCTGATGGTATTTTGTGATGTGTTAAAGTTTACAATTTTATGCTGCACTGTACAAAAGCCTCGTCAGGCTATTTTTCTTTGCTTATGATTTGATTATCTTTATTTATTGGTTTTGAAGCAACAAGCTAGGGCACCATAATCAAATCTAAGGTGGGATGCAAATTACAATCACCTTTCAATTAAATAAAAACAATATGACCTTTTAACTTTGAATTTGAACTTATTTAAATGATATTTGACATTTGATGGTCGAACCGATTTGATTTTATTGTGATATTTATTTAATTATACCCAAAATGCTTTCGCGGATGCATTCCCGAGATGTGTGTGCGCATATATCTCTCTATGTCACTGGGCTACCCTGACAATGGTCTCCGAGTTGACATTCAACTCAGTGTGTACCTGGTGAGCAGCGCGCCGTCGGCGGCGAGTAGCAGCAGCAGAGGCCTGGCGCCCCGCACGGCCGCCGCGCCGCAGCCCGCCCGCGTCCAGCTCACCACGTGCTGCGCAGAGCTGTTGTGCGAGCAGATCGCTGACAGCGCGCTCTCAGCGTGCACTACGACACACCACAACATACGATTGACATTGATGCTTAAAATAATAATAACGTATCGGCGAATTGATTCTTCGACCGACATCTTAAGAGATAAGATGCTTTCCCGCTCCATGAAAAAGACCATAGAGTAGCTTGCGCACTGTTGAGACTAACCTTCATCAGCCGCGGCGTAGTCTTTCAGTTTGTCCAGTATGGGCAGCGAGACGGTGTGCACGCCCCCTATGTGCATGCACGCGTATGTGTTGCCGGTACACTGAAATATAAAGTGATCGTTTGATACTTGAAAATTCTTAATCCTAAATATGAACTACGTACTTGCCGTTATGCGTCTTACAAACCAATACACACAAACAAAACCTTATTCATAGTTTCACTTTACTCGTATTTATAAGTTTTACCCCTACAAGGTGCTCCTTATATCGGCCTTTTTTAGTAAGCCACTAATCTGATCGACATAAGATCTCCTAGGGCGTCCCCTACCAACACTGCCACTCACTTTTGCAACATAAATTTGTTTCGTTACTCTACCTTCATTCATCCTTTCAACATGCTTGAACCATCTAAGCATATCTTTCTCAATTCTAGTCACAACATCCACTTTTCCCTTACAACGCCATTTTTAATCCTATCATACTTCTTAAGGATAGCTCTCTCTCATCTCAACGGCATTACCATAACGTAAGCTATTTGTATGTATGTATGTCAAAAAGACTGGAACTGAAAGGTAGTTCTCTTATTTTTCTTCCCATTTAAAATATTTTCATGTATGTAAACTCTCTTCGTCGTGAATAGTATACATTAAAGCGATGGCAAATCGTCTACACTTACCGGGTACAGGTGCACCGGATAAGACTGCTGGAAGGCGGCATCGTTGGGCGTGAGATTAAGGTTCAATTCCACGGACTCGACCACGTACAGCGCATATGATAATCTGTCGTCACCTTCTTCAGATGGCTGCGAGGGAATATTTTTATGATTTTAATTATAACAAGTAATTGGTCTTTGATAACCCTTTTACTAGATAGAATAAATATACAAGTCTTAAAAGTTGTCAATGTTAAATTATTTGGTGAAAGATAAATCATTGCCCATAAGG
>JWHW01035797.1:199513-211002 GCA_000931545.1 Papilio glaucus | reverse complement strand
GGATTTTGAAAATGAGGTAGAAGCCATAACAAGATAACAAAATATCGAATTGCCTTCAGCGGACCACAACTTTACGACTTTACCGGAACAACATATTTTTGAAGCGTGTTTTATACTGTACACTAGATCTACTGAATCTAGATATGACACAGCTGTTATAATTATTATACAATAACTTCTTGTCCTGACATCAGAACAGTGGTGAAGTAGAATCAGAAGAAAAACTAAAACTGACAGTCCACAAGAAAACCAAACCAATCCAAACGAAAGAAAACAAACAAACGTAAACTACACACCGAAATATAGAGACATATACTACGGAACGTTATATGCCCATTGTTTGACAACACAACTAACAACCAGCTATCTATGACGTACGAAAATTTTACATGAAGAGGAAAAAATCTCACCACCGCGATGCAAATAACTATCATTTTTTAAGCGTCATCTATGAAGAAGTGGTTGAAAGGAAGACGCTTTAACACATTGCCGACTCGACCGATCATCAGGAAATAAAAAAACAACAATATTGGTTGCCATGGTAATGTTTTTTGACATATGCAAACGATTTGGCATACATAAAAACGCGAAATCAAATAGAATATAGAAAATGTCAACGAGTTTATTATAAAAGTGTTATTTTTTCTTATAAAACTATTTATTAAGCAATCATTAATTTAATCAATTACGCAAGTACAAACAATTCCGTTACAAGAATTATATTAGGCAATCGAATCCTCGCTCTATACCCTTACCCATTAAGTTACTGTCGCTATATGCCACATCTAGTGGTAGGTATGTTCGTGTGGCAAAGTAAATAATTAACCGTATCCCGCGGGAAGCCGCAGTTTTTCCCGGTTAAACGTCGATCCCGGGAGCGCGCCGATCAATTTTGTATGTCATCGAATGTGCCGCGGACTTCTGCACGTTTGCGTCGGACAATTAATTTATTTAAATGGTAAATTGAATAATATCCATTGTCCACATCCCTACATTGTTTATGAATTTATTTTGTAGCAATTACCACTGGTTATTTGCTAAAAAACAAATGTCTTTATTGCTGTAAGCGATGAAACGTGTAGATGTTCAACATGTATACGAAATTAATTAGTTAAAGTAGATGCCGATGTCAAAATACTATTAGGTTATGTTTTAAAAGTTGCTTTTACTTAAGGTGCACTTGAAAGGAGAGTCTTAAAAAAACACTTGCACATAGCAAGTTGTCTGGGTTGCGAACTCGAATATCGAAATGTAAATTGTACGATCATCGTTTTTCTTCCCAACAAACAAATCATAGTCTTATCGAAGCTGTTAAGGCGTTTTATAAGCGACTCATTCTTGAGCCGCACACATTGCACGCAGGTGTATAATTAGGGAACATTTTTCACTTTGATTTAAATGAATATGACCTATTAAAGGTACCATTGAGTCGCGACTATAGAGACTGAAGGCAAAGCGCGTTCTCATTAAAACCTAAATCGTTTGTCGGTCAAATTAAAAATTCCGCGAGGCGATTACGATGCCAAACGTCAACTACTTGAGGCTTTTTGAATCCACCCTAAATCGCGGTCGCACGGACTGAGAGCTTAAAACTAATACATCTGGGTGGCGTGTGAGGCTGTGCGCGGGGCTAGAGGGATGGGGATGGATGGGTGGGCGCCCGGAGTGGGGTCGGTCCGTGTTAATTATTCACATTTTAATTTACGGAGCGGGCGCGCCGGCCAGCCGAGTCGGGAAAAATGTCTTGCACCTATTCGTTCGCCAGCGCCACCTATGGACTTGCGCCGGCTGCTAATTCATACTAATTTTTAACTTGGACTCTTTTTACATCTGTCAACGAACTTTATTATCGTTTTAAATCAGTTAAAATTATAGAATACTATACAGATATTTATTTTTAATCTGGTATTTTAAAGGTTTATTTCTTTAATCTATAGCAAAATGTTCTTCGCAATTTTTTCTCGGATCCTGTATTTATAATTTAATAAGACATTTTATTAAAATGTTACATATGCACATTCCACATATTATTATATATTTTTAATGTGATAAAGCGAGCAGGACGTCTGCGCTTAGTATAGGACACGTACGAGCCTAAGTCTCCAGACAACTCAAAGAAATAAGTAAAAGACATCAGGACGTGGATTTTATTATTCATTTGTGTTTGGTTTCCGCGAGCCCGGAACAAACAAACGAACGAATTCTACACAATGACCGTATATTATTCAAAATAACCATTGGAGCGTCGCGCGGGGCGCGGGGCCGTAACGGGCACTTTTAAATATTGCACACGACATAACCCTCCGAGGTACGGATACCTCCGTCCCTCTTACGTTTCATTGTACACGCCGAGACAGAAATAGGGGTCCTATTCGATCACAATGAGACGAATGATCAGAATACCGACACATGATTGCCATCTAAATAATTCAAGCATATACTTTTACAAACTAACAGCAACCCCTCAACAAATTCTAAACACGACTTAAGTTCATACAATTAGGGTCGCATATACCTTAGCTAGGAAATCGCAGCGGCAAATTTGGGATTGTTTTCGATTACGGAGTTTTTACGGGCTCTTATGCGAGATGTCAATTCGAATCCGCCCCCTCTTTGTGTGATGAGGCCGCAAAACAATGAAAATGGTCGTAAAACGCAAATGACAAGACGCGAGATAACGCCCGGCTAATAACCCGTTCGTATAACTAGATGCGACTCCGAGCGCACCCGGGATATGATACGACGTTTTGCCATTCGGGAGCCATCAATGTTTTGGGGAGATTTTTAAAAAAAATTTGCTACACAGGGTGATTGTTGCGTATTTAGTCCGTCTGATTGCGTCTGTATTATGGACTGATTTTACTTTATTTTCAGTATGAATTTGTTTCCGTTAAATTAGAACATCTTTATACATTAGAACGTTTACATACAGAAAGATTCTCACATGTACTGTTGACGAGATTCATTACGTACTTGAGAGACATATTGGAAAATGTCCATAAAAAGTATTTCTCTTATAAACATTTGTTTATTCCGTATCTAAAGTGAATTAAGCAGCTGTTTATTTGATATTAAAACGAGTACTAGATCACATCAGTGACGGGCCGGTTGGCGTGGTTAGTAAGATGCTTGCTCTTCACGCCGCAAGTCGAGCGGTCGATCAGGACAGCCATTTGTGTGCATGAGCATGTCTGTTTGTTTTTGTTTGTCCTGAGTCTGGTTGTAATTATCAATTTACCAAAGAAAAGTAGTATATGTAGTATATCAGTTAATTGATTTTGCAAGATTCTCAGCGGCAATCTGCGCTAACGCAAAAAGTTTAAATGACGCGAAAATAATTTTTATTGGAATGTGCACACTACATTCAGTCCATTGAAATATATTAAAATAAAAAGAATATATCTTGACTCAATTCCCTAACGCCTCCACGTTAATTCGCGCCCTCCTCCAGTGAGCACTCTATTAAGGTGAGAATTAAGATGTTGATTGAACCCGCGCCCCCGCGCGATTGATTGGAATTATTTATTCAGCGGCCATCGGGGATGCCGTAGCGAAGCTTCGTTAGATAATATTCATTGCCGCTGTGTGCTCACATAAATAACTTTTGTTAATTACATCGAAGCCATGTTTGTGAGTCAATTTGAATTAGTTAAGTCAGGATGTATCTTTATATGTAAGCTAGTTTCTGTCATCGGACTACACTGCTGGTAAAAAATAATAGGTAAATTGTCAACCACTGTCATTAGAATTAATAACGAGGAATTGATTTTAATTTGAATTGTTAAAAAAGGGCGATATAACGAGCACCTATAAAAGACGAACATGTATATATTTGCGTAGATAATATGAATGTTGAAGAAGCGAGAGGTGCCTACCCCTCTGGGTTACGAGCGTGAGCGCATATTTATTTCTTTATTTGAATTGCTACATGTTCTTTTCCTTTGAATTTAATTTCAATTCAAAGAGGTAAGCATTGTCATGTGCAATTTCATTTTTCGATGTCATACCCCGGGAGGAAATATGTACTTTTTATTACAACCAGCACCATTAACTCTCCAATCGTACCCTCATTGCGAACACTATTAGACGGCTCAAAGTCACACAAAGTTCAATGGAGGGGGCAAAGCTTGGAGTCTCACTGCAAAGTCGCATCATAAATGATGTGAGCACAGAACTAGGTAATTGCCATTACCCCTTGATTGCAAACCTTAAGTGACAATAGGTCGAACACATTGCCTGGAAAACGGATGGCCGATGGGTCCGAGGGTCCTGCAATATGCAGGTTGACGCAGCGAAGGTAGATCTCTCAAAAATGGAACGATGATCTGGTCAAGGTTGCGAGAGAGAGCCCCGGGATGCCCTACGTCCTAGTAGTGGACGAATATCGCTTCAACATGCAGCACTTGTGACTTCCGTCTATTTTTACTAGTCTAGTGTGGCACCTACTTGCTTAGAGAAGTCTTAAGCTATATATAAGACATTTGCATGACATAAGTCCACTACGACCAGGATATTACTTCGACCTTAGAGATACTTCTGCATCACGCCTGATGAGTGAGTTGCCAGCTCTATCCTGTGTTAATGGGACAAGGATTCCCTTTGCACAAGTTCATAGGAAAACGATCATCAGGTACGGTATCAACCATCATATCGCGCTGGCTTCTCGGCTGTCATTAGCATATATTTGCGATGCCCGCCGTCAGTTCAAAGGGCTCGTAACATCAAAAATACTGCGACACACGCCCTCATTAACTTTAGATCGCACAAGCAGCGATACTGAATACTAATTGAGATCCAGAGTAATTAATGTAGAGGCGATGTTGTCAAGAAATGTAGGCGTAGCCCAAGTTATTGGGTGGGGGGTAACTGTATCTAATCGATTGGGGGTTATAACACTGTTAAACTTGATTGAGATAACGTTTTCATCTCCTACTATTGACTTTGAAACTATGTTACTTGCGTCTAACGTGAAGTTCTTGAGTTTTTAAATCAAGCATGTCCTAGTTTAAAAAGTTTTCACCTCTGCCTTCGTTGTGGTGAAACAATCGTAAAAATTCATTTGTTGTTATTTTAAAAAAACCTGTCAATATTGTGCGTCTACATTGTTGATCTGTGCGCGGGGGGAGGGAGATTATGTGGGGGGAGGGTTATGCGATGGTGTTAATTATACGATTTTCTTTGAAATAAGTTAATAAATATTGGATAAGGCTCTCCCTTCGCTTGCCCTTTACGAATCCTCTCATACCTTAGCTACCGGTTGTATAATGAATTAAAGCCTGATTATGACTACGTGCTTAGCTGAATGAAACACTTGAATGAATTATTCATATTTGTGTTTACAATTAATTTTTTGCTTAATACAATTTTATGTATTTAAAGTTATCTATCTTCTCTATGATATCTAAAACATCCTACTAATATTATAAATGCGACAGTTTGTATGTATCGATGTTTGTTACTCTTTCACACCAAAACTATTGAATGGATTTTAATGAAACTTTACAATAATATAGCTTATACATCAGAATAACTCATAGGCTATAATTTATAAAGATATTGTGTAATTTGTCCAAAATATAACGATAAATGTCAAATGAGCAAGAAAAAACACCGCCATATGCGAGCTATTCTGGTGTGCGCTGCAAAAACCGTTAGTTACACGCATATATCTATGTTTTATGTGTAAGCCATTATCGCCAAAATAGTGAACCATCTATCAATTATAGGGCGAAGTTTGCCGGATCAGCTCATTTACATTACCATCTACCTCCACAATTTTGTAGTTGAGGAAACACCTGTTTTTTTTAACCTGTGATCAACAGCATTGTATGCATAACGTCGACGATGATAATTCTTCATGTTGTCTTGTCCAGGGAATCGAGTTTGACTTTTGTAGTTATTTCTGTCATACTAGAAATGTGTAGAATGGTATGCAGGTCGGAACAAATGGAGGAATGTAGTAATAAGTAGGCTTAATGCGAAACTGAGAGCTGCGCGCACATTGTATTAATATTATCACATATCCGGCCGCGTTGAGCTCGGCGGGCATTTTTAATGGCGCGCTTTAATTATTTGCCGGTGCGCCGGCCGTACTCTAAGTTCCATTCACATTAGAGATTTCATTTTTGCACGGAGGCGCACGACCGTTGAATTATTAAGGCGAGTGCCGAAAACTGAAAATTGCCGAGATCACTGCGCGCCGGCTCATATTTATGTGCGCAGCTTCGAGAGGGATCCGGCATCCGTTTCTACATTATGAAAGCACCTAATTAACCGGCGCCGGCCGACATTAATAATGGAGGCTGCGGTCCGCGCTTCTAGTTCTCTATTCTTTGAATCGACTGCGCGGAATAATATATGTATCGAAAATGTCGGAGTTTTTTTTGTTCGTATTCTCCCGACGCCGGAGCGAGGCCGGTATTTAAGGGTCGGTTTAATTTCGCGACGAGGTTTGCTTTCGCGTGCGACTGTTACCGGCTCTTTACAAGTAATTAGCTGTGATTACGAACAAAGAAAAAAAATGTTAATTCGACTGTAGATTTTTAAGGTTGGTTCCATTTTATATCTACACTTGCACTAAGAAATTTCATACCATAATATATATGTTATGCGGCGACATATAGCGAAGGATGTAATGAGAAAGTACTTGAATGGTTACAATTGTAGAAGACCGAAGAAAGTATGGATGGATTGTTTGAAACGTATACGTGTAAGAATGGTCTGAATTCAGACATGGCTGTTAGAGGGATATGCAAGAGGAGAACATACTGTGCCCACCCCAGATAGATGGGACAGGACAATGATGATACCATATTATATCATAAATATAGTTTCAACAACAAGTTTTTTATCAAAAATGTTTTAAAGCCACCTGTATGATTCTGCAACTATAAGGTATGGGTAACTACCAGATATATGTAACTATCTGATATAATTTGTATATCTGTATAATGTACGCATGTTCCATTACATACATTGTTCACGTCGCATGTCTCATCCAGAAATTTATGACAAAGAGTGAAGTAGCTTAGCTTACTGTACTTAGTTACCTACTAAGTACTCAGTTTCATGAAGTTAGATATGTTTATGTAATTGGCGGGGCACAGCTATACGGCCCTCCTGTTCACCTAATCCAACACGTTGCGTATTTAAAAAGGTAAACAGTGAAATTTAATTAGATTCCTCCTTGGCGCACAAAGCGCGTCGCGAAACAAAACGTAATGCGATTAGAAAGGAATTATACACGCGGCCAAGTCTGCGGGCTAACTGACCGCTCGGCGCACGTCCGCGTGGCCGCAGCCGTGCCTTTGTCCGGCCACTTTCTTTGTATTTCGTTCCATTTCATGCGAAATTTAATTTCGTTTTCAAGACTCGCGCGGAATGATATTACAACGGGCCGCGACCGCCGGTTGTAATTTTCATACCTCCTTCTCAAGTGTGTGCGGACATCGGGGCGTTTTTCATCGCATTCCCTTTCGGTGGGTGCGCGGGCGTTTTTCGTTTAGCGCGGGTATGCGCCGTTTGTTCGGTATTAAAATCTCGGATTGCGGGTTCGTTAATTGCTAACACGAACCACCTGTGAAATTTTATTGGCGCTCTTTTCGCTTCTAGTCGACGTTTGTGTTTGCAAACTTTATTATTGCTGCGGTCGACGAGTTTGAGGTGTTTCATTATGTTCGAGCCACCGAAAACCAAATAAGAATATTGCCATTACTATCACATATATTCTCTATGTTAAGATAATAATGTGGTCGGAGGATATCCCAGATTACTAGTTGGGTTCAATTTGATAGCGTAATACAAAACTTAAGACAAATATAAAGACCAAATTGTCCTATGAAATTGTTTCAAATGTACACCATACGTTTTTATACATCAAAAAGAAGTAATAAAAATGAACAAGCTGCACGCAGCCCGCGTCCTTAAATCCCAACCAATTGATTAACATAAAGAGATAAAGATGTAAAAAGATCAAGTAACCAATAAAAAAGCCCTCTTACAAGTATCGGTCCCTCCTCGGGAACCCCAATTTGCCATCGATACTGGCAATACGGCCGGCCCTCGCTAAAGGGATAAAAAGGGCCTTTGTGTATCTACCCACAAATCACTGCGGCGGGCACTCAATGAGAGCCGATTAGGTCGCCTCAAGAATGTTTGGAGTTCCTTTTTTATTGTGTACCTTCGTCACTTGTATTGTCTTTGAAATTACTGTTTGGAATGGCTATTCAGATTAAGGTTGGTTTGGTTTGCATTGGTACAAGCTTGAGAGTAGATTCATAAAATATTTTATGAATTGTCTTCCATCATCACCATATATGATTTAGATAATTAACTAAGAATGTTACCGTGGGTTTCCACTGGCGTAAAATCGTGTGAGTTACATTTCTCTCTTTCTTTCTATTAGAAAAACTGAGATGACAATATGTTTAATGTGAATGTTTTGGGCAGTGGAAACCCATGGTTACGAGTACAAGAGTAGCAAAAGCAGATATTTAAGGAAGGCTTTTAGTGAAGCTTTAGGCGATTGTGTTTACACAAACACTGTGATATTAGACCTTTATATGTAGTATACCTCTTTTTAACACCTATTTTAAAACAGTGCAGAGTGCAAGTAATAAAACTTAAGTTACAATCAACAAAGTTAAACTTCTTTAATTTTCATTGTCACTTTAACTTACGCTAAACAAAGCTTCATGTAGACATTACATTACTCCCATCGGCGATAAACTCAATAATAAATACGTTGTCGAGTATCACCCTATCAGCACAAACGTCTGTTTACAACAGCGCCTGTCCAGTGGCCCCATCCTGAACAAACTCTGTGTTTACTGTCGGCCTCTACGATGTTTGCTGTCCTGTCTATGACATGTCTCAACTAAGATTAAGATAACATTGCGTACTTTGCGTCACATTATTGCAAACAATCGAAATTTGTGTTATTTATAATTAAAACTTCATCGAGAAGCTTTCATGAAACGTCGCGTCGTTCCTTGCTAACTACTATATAAGAGTTGTTTGATAATACTGGCGCTGATTTGACAGGAATGGAAATTAGTGCTGGTATAAAGCAGAGATGAATGGGTCAGCAATGATTAGACGGGATGCCCGACCAATAACGGTCCTCGAGACAATTGACTATCTCAGGAATGAATTAATAAAAAAAAAGATCTCCAATACAAGTTATAAACTACTCAGACAATCAGGAAAGATCTTTTATAAGAAATAAATCGTAAGTGAATTTGTCTGCATCCGGCGAGGCGTCAGAGAGCGTCGGAGGGAGTCGGAGGGCTGCGGAAGGCGTCGCAACGCGTCGGATCGGATCCCGCGACGGATTAACCGGCAAATTGGTTTAACCGAGCCCGCGTACAACCGACGAATCAATGCTAGATGCGGTTGCGCGGATTGTATAAGATATGTGGATTTTATATATACACTAGCTGTGCCCAGCGGTTTCACCCGCCCTGCAATTTTACCTAAACGAAATGATATTACATACTTAGTACTCTAATTTATAGTAATCTATATGATAGGACTCTATTTTATAGCATTTTTATCGAAAAAATGTTTGACATGGTTCTTTAATTGACATAATTTCAGAGATAGGGCTGTATGTGAAAAATAATTTTCCCTGTTTTCCTGCTTTTCTTCTGAAATTTTCTTTGCTATACACCTCACGGAGCCCGAGACCTTTCCAACGAATGCAAAACCGTGGATATCGGTTCGTGCGTTCTGGAGTTATAGCGTCAGGAAGGAAAACCCGACTTCTTTTTATATTATAGATTTTCGTTTTTAAAATACAGTGTGTCAGGTATCCACTACAAGTACACGATGCGGTTTGTGGTATCGCCGGCAAAGGGAATATAAAAGTCTTGATGATTTCATTGATTTGCCTGTCGTTTTATACACCAGAAAACTTACCACTCTTCAGCTTGCTACTTAGCATCTAGACTTATTAATGCCATTGAGTGAACCTGGACACTATCTTCACTATGCCTGGCATTAAGCTCAGTTTTAATTACGTAAACAGATTATGATAGAGTTCAGCTAATAAAATATTCATAGTTTTCTAAGTCTCTCTCTATACTTTCTACGCGCGTTTTCAATTCCAATAGATTCTAATAAGATTAGTGATGTCACACGGGTGTTAGATAAAATAGTTTGTGGCCTATAATTGGGGTTCAGGTCGCACGGTCCGTTACCGCGAGTTTCTCGTTGTAAAACATACCTTATAACTGTGACACTAAAGTCTATGTTCTGTAACTCTGATGGTATTCCATGGTCATCACTCGCATGACTAGGCAATATCGACTGGGTAGGTGACGCGGGGTCGGCGTGATAGTCGATGGACCCAATCGCCGTGGGTGTTAGGTCGGAAATGTTTTGTTCGGGCTTGTGAATAGTTTCCTCCGATCGGGCCACGGTTCACAAATTGGATCGGGCGCGAGTAAATCAGGGTAAGCCAGTAATTGAGTCTTAGAGGATGATTCGGGGCGGCAGTCGGTCGCGCGGTCAAAGGATTATGATGCCTCGTATCCTCTCTATTGATCTACCGTATAGTTGTTTGAATTTGTTTTGGATTAGTTGTCACGGATAACATTTTATGGGTCAGTAAAATACGTGTATACATGACAGTGGTAGTCATCTATGTAGTCAACAAGCGTGCGACCATGTCAAAATACAAACATCCGTTACTCTGATGGTATGGTCAGAATAAAAGTTACTGAACCAGTGCGTACGTTTCGACCACTTAACATGAGGTGGGATTGTGGTCAACGCTGGTTTATTCATTATTAAAAAAAACACTATTTTAGTGTCAAATCGTAAGAGCTTTCTAAGCATTTCACAAATTATTTGACGTGTAGTGATTGAAGCAATATATGAATATGCAACATTAAAGCAAAGAATGCCCAATGAAATGCAGAGTACGCAGATTTTCCTAGAAACGAAACAAGGATGATTGGTAGGTACTTGTGCTTGCACGCAGCGTTCCCCGTCCGGTTTATGTTTAAACAGGATACTGTTTGGCGACCGTCTGCCAAATAAAGGATGCCTGTTATGTCTGACTTCTTAAGACTTAAGAAGTACTTACAGTCTGCAAGTGGGATAAAAAGATTTAGCGATAAATCGTTATGAATATAATTAATTTCAGGAAATTCATTAATCAAATTAACTCATATTTACTAAAATTGACGGTGATTTCGAAAAACATATTTTAAAATACTGAATTGATTTTGGACAATGGCGGTAAGTGGGACTAGATGTGAGTAGTGCCCACTGTTTACCCCAGCTAGGGTAAGACGTGGTATATATATTTACATAATATTGAGAAGTATATCGGCATTGTTAAGTGCATCGCGCCTCAAATCCCCGGCGACACCCGAAACGTCTTAGCATAATTAGCTGGGGCGGGGGGGCTGTTTATTGCTAATATTAGTTGTTAGGATTAATACTAGCGGGCGGGCGGTGTGGTGAGCCTTTTAACTGCTATT
>JWHW01035797.1:180135-199485 GCA_000931545.1 Papilio glaucus | reverse complement strand
AAAGTTTTGAACGAATTAACATATATAATGCACACAAATGATACCAATAGCGCAACATAGACATAAATTTAATTAATTTGTCAATAGATCTAGAACAATAAATGTATTTAACTTTGTAAGGAGATAAAACGCTATACAGTATCGTCTCATAGTCGTCGTCGTACCGTATACGTGTCGTTAGTAGAAAATGTTCGTCAAGAGTAATGTTGATCTTAAAAGTTAGCAGCTCGGATCAAATGGTAATTAGCGGCGAGACAGCTCGATACTATCACTCATTTTATGTTAATACATTATTACTCCGCCAAGAGTCACAAATATCTTTGTAAATACAAAGCCTTGTTCTTCGTGAAAAGTTTGTTTGTGGGAAGTGATTCAAACGAACTTCATTGTCGGTCTTGTAGACTCACAAGTTCATACAAGGATCAAAGTCTGAACGGAGACTTAATACAGTTATCAATTCGCTTTCGATTTCATTAATTTAGATAAACATTGATAATGTTTTTACACTAATTTTGATGAAACAGATTATCATTATTTCTAACAAGTTCAATAATGACTTAGCCTATGAAAGATAGACGTTACTCAGCCACGGCTCAGCCTAAGCAACCTATAGCTTAACAATTTCCTTCGAAGAAACCTTCGCTTAGCATTAGTATCGATTTTCTTACCGACTGATGACTTAGAACTAGCTAAGTATGAACGACGGCTCGGCTCCACGTTGTCATGTTGACTATTTATCTCCTTAGTAACTTTATAAAGAAAATAAAACTTCAGTTAAAAAAAAAAATGTTTGTATTCAAAAAGAGACAATAGTGTACTGTCTCGCCACAACTCATATCGGCGGAGCTCGATCCGAATGCACAAATCCAAAAACATTATCCCGCCCCGCGAAGACGCCCCCGTCTGGGATGCGTGCAAATCTTAGAATTAATTTTACTGCCGAAATATGCAAATCGCGAGATATAGCCGCCTAATAACATGTACAAAAGAGTGGTGACTTGAGCGCGCAACAGCACATACACTACTTCATCGCAGAGAGGTAATGAGGCAATTAATACCTACTCTTACTTGTCCTCTGTGAGGCTTTTGAAAGGTTCAATAAATCTAATTGTATTTGCTATATGCTAATAAGTTGCGTTTTAAATAATTATATTAAGCTCGTGAATCCGAGACGGAATTATATATACCATACCATAATAGAAAGTTTTTCAATCGAATAATACAGAGAACGAACATTTTTCATGTATTCCATCCCGCTTATAAGATATTTATATCGACAAGCTTGTAGCAATTTAAACTTCTACTATAATTCCTTCGATACTTAAGCTATCGACCACCATTCGCTTCGAAACGTGTCAGAAAATGTTAAAACCTTTCTTACATAAATATTATATGTTTGATGTTTGAGCCGAACCTTCTTTTATCAATAAAATCTTCCTGCCTTTCAACAATGTCACTGTTCATTACAATTAGTGAAAGACGTAGGCACTAAAGTAAGTAAAAGCGTGTCGGGTCTGAGAAAATATAAAAGTCTTGACTAATCTATGTCTTAATCGTTACCTCGGGCTAACATTATAGCCGCTTCGAGGAGCTTAATAGGTTACAAAATTTACCGTGATAGTAGAAAATACACGATGCTTACGTGCCGCCGCTACCGGGAACTTATCACGCGCGGTATGCAGGTGTTTGCTTTAAGTATACGACTTTAAAACTTGAAGCTAATAAATAACTTTAGAGTTATATTAAGCACTTTACATAATGTTAAGTAAACGGCTAATGACATGTGATGATGACGCTATTGAGACTCAGGGTCTTTGTAAAGGCTGCTCCGGAACATATCTGATGATTTTTTTAAATTCAAACATAAATCATATGTAGTGGGTAAACTTTGAAACTACTGAACCAATTTAAATTTTTCGTTCACCTTAGAAAGCAACATTGTAATTCACATACACCGGGTAACACAGTGCCGAGCAGTTAGTTTTTATAGTAGCAGTTAGTTATGCATAGTCATAGGATACAGATAGTAGCAAGCCAATGAGTTGCAGATGCGCTGCCTATTTTTAATGGATAGAGGAGGAGATGGATCCAATCCTCTTCCCCTTTCCGTCCTTTCCTCATTAGGAAGGGATAGTAAGGAAGAAAAAGAAAAACTAAGTTTACGCCTCCGGCACCTCACGCGTAAGGCGAAACACAGAATACTGCTACTTGATGCATGTCTTCTATGAGGTCGTGGTACTTCACCTGTCAAGCCGGCCCATTCGTGCAACAGATGTTGGTGCGGGTTCTACCACTGTATAAATGACTAGATAGACTAACTTGCACAGGACAGTGTTGTTGCCTGAGTCGAAGAGGCCGGCGCGTCCCCAGCGGGCGGGCAGGTCGACCAGCGTGGCGCCGCGAGCGCCGTACAGGCACAGCCGGCCGCCGCACGCGCTGCTCACGATGCGCTCCACACTGAACTCCGGCGGCGACAGCAGCTGCAAACGCTGAAACAATTACATCGTTTTATTAAATCGTGAAGCACTCACTTCCCAGCCTTTCCTCACGTTACGTGGGCTCGGCACAGTGTGACCGTAGTCTATACTGTTTCGGCTACAACCGTCCTCGGTAAGTAATATAGGAGTTCATTTATATCGTCGGTGATATAAAATAGATTATATGTTTTTAAATTGTTGCTGCAATCTTAGACCAGGAGGACTCGAACCCTGGTCTAAGATTGCAGCAACTTCCTCTTAGAAGTCCATGATGGAAATTAGGTGTTTTAACAAAAGCTCATTTTGTGCCTTTCTATTACATGAAATTTTATAGGTCGTAAGGAAACATTAAATAATTTAAATAAAAAAAATACGAATGATTACTTTAAGGTGAGTAGGTATGATAATAATTTCTTCTTCAATTGGCCTTTGCCCATTTATATTTTAGGTTTCCTCTCCTGGTGTCACTGATCTTGAGGATCCTTGTTGGTCGTGTCATTTTATTAGAACATCAGTTTTGATTGAAGTGAAAACTTGTGAAAGTGGGGAGTAAGCTGAGGTGAATGCGCGACGAGGGCGTTAAAAGTGTGATCGGTCGAGGCGATCGGGAGTTGTTTGAATTTGAACAGTTTCGACAAACTATTTTTCATTTATTTTTCTTGTATTCAATTATGAATTTTATTGTTAAGATATAAGGGGTTTTTTGTCTTCACTTCTGCCGGTAGTCCTTATCCTGTGTTTTATTTAATAGTCGAAACTAGCAATAGTAAAGGTAAGTAATTACGCGATGTATGTATATCTCGTAAAGGCAGATGAAAACTAAAGAAATACTGCAAGTAATTTCCGATTGGGTCGAGCGTCCACGTTGATGGCGCGCCACTATCCGCAGGCGAGGAGCTCAGATATGATTAAGAAAGTTTTTTAATCAATAAGAGGAGTAAAAAAAAACCGCCTGCGGCAGCTCGTCTCGCTTCCTGCTCGCTTTTTTCGCTTTATTTCTCATTACGCCGCCTCTCCGAGCTTCCTCTTACTTCTTACTTGTAATCGTTTATCGTTTGACGGCCCGCTCCTCCCCGGCTTCTATTTTACACTAAATTGAAAAAGTTACCTCGATCGTTGACTGCGGAAATACTGCTCGGATATTGGTATTTCGGAAAATCATCAACAAAAAACACGCTCACAGGCACACACGCAGGTATAAATAAATAAATGAATATGCGCTCACGCCCGTAACCTAGAGGGGTAGGCAGAGATCATGGATTTCCATTCGGCGCGATCATCGCACACCTACATTCATACATCTATGCATACATGCTCGTCGCTTATGGGTGCTCCTTATATCGCCCTTTTTAAGTAAACCACTAATCTGATCGATATAAGTTCTCCTAGGGCGTCCCCTACCAACACTGCCACTCACTTTTGCAACATAAATTTGTTTCGTTATTATCTCTTCATTCATCCTTTCAACATGCCGTCTTTATTATGTCCGTTGGTTGTATTTCATTATTTAGTGTGGTTTGATATAAACAGACAGCACAGATACCACAATGGTGTATAGATTGAATTTATAACGCTAGTAATAAATTCCAATACATTAAACTGTTGCCGAGTGCACAACTTGTGTGGACCCCTGTCATAATACAATATAATTGGAAACTTGACGGTAAATCTACACATCATTTTCTTCATGTGTACAAAATTGTCCTACATCTTTATACATAAATGCTTCTAGTATTATAACACTCTTCTTTAACATGGTTTTAATTTCAAATTCAGCGTTTTGCACTTCAAATTCAGGTTTTTGTACAGAAAAAAATTCGAAGTTGAATTTAAAAACCCATAGTAAGCTCGCATATGTACACGCCTGATAGTGTCTGATCTGATCAGTATTCGTAGAATAGAAAACTCAGTTAATAAAGGACCGTGGTTCGTAACAAAAGAGAAGTGGAACTGCATTAGGCAGTGATTATCGGGAGGAATCAAAGCAATCCAGCCCTTCAGGGTCGCCGTCGCCGGACCTCACAAAGCCCGGGCGCGGGTTCAAACGAAAATTGATTAGTCACTAAGTAATCCTAATTAGTGTTACTTTGTATGAGGTATTTTTTATTGTATGGCTTTTACTTTATTACGATACTCTTATGCGTTTTTTCAATTCATTTTTTGCATTAAAATAGAAACATTTTTTTTTATTTTTCTAATTAATCTTTATTAATCTGTCAAATGCATATTCCTAACATTATAAATTAGGTAACTTTTTAATGTATCCTTTCATTTTGATTAATTCTTAGTTGGAGATCATGTCAAGGAGTTGTCATTGCAGTATTGAGAGTAGCGTCCCCTCGGAGAGCCTCAAGGCACGATAGAGCCGCGTGTATTCATCGACTGTAAACCTAAACAAGGGGAAGGGGAGAGGGGTGAGAAAAATCGTTAGTTTACAATTATCCACTGGCTCTTGAGGTTTTTGTTCTTACAAACAAGCATTGTTTATGTTATTGATAATATACAATCTTTGTACGAGTTACGACATAACTTTTGACTTGGCAATATCACCGTGAAAGTCTGCCGTGTTTCATTGGTGCTACTGGAACTAATGGAACTTGGATTACCTGTGTTAAGGTAATTTCTATTTTAGGTAATTCGATCTTAGGAGTTCTTAGAAGCATCTACATAGTTATGTCGTAACTATCTGTGCGATTCCCTCGACGATCATAAATTGTGCCATAGACCTTTATTTTATACAATATCTAAATATCTGTCGTTGTCTCACTTAGCAGTTTATTTAGGCCTTTTTGTTTTAAAATAGCTAATTATTTACAAATCATCTTACACTGTCAGTTGATATTTAATGTAAACAAAACACTGGACAGTTGGAACACACCGACCGCCTCTGATGCCGTCCGAATAAATAAATTAGAGAGCGTAGAACAAAAATTATATATGCAAATATTTCACCGCAAGTACAATAAAAATAAAAGGTCCGGGGGTTGCGGCGGGTGGATATTAAAACTCGAGATGCACGTACGGGGTTAAGCCGGCACACAATTAAACGAAGGTGGGCCGGCGGGGGGTAGGCAGGGGTGCGTTTTTTTGTACATATTTAATAAAATAATATAAAAATTAATATATTCTATGCGCGTCCGTCGGCGTATCGCGATCGGTGCGCGCGACAGATATATTATGTAGGTCGTTGTTTTGTGCGACGTTGCGTCCTACGTGACCGTGGAGTCGCGAAGATTAGCGGCCACCGTGTGCCTCAACAATTATTGTTACTGATTTATTTTCGACTGCTCCACGGAATTTTTAATCCTATTTGTTAGTATCATGTAGCCCGGGAGGGATTATACAATTGGGCATTTAAAATTAAACACAATTTATATCAAAAACTGATTTATAAATCCACATTTAGTATTACTAATAAGCTGGGAATACTCTTAATCTAGGAATATGATTTATGTGTATTTCATATTTGAACCATTTACAGTTAGCTTTCAGCGTTAAGTATGCTGTACTTAAAGATGTTTTTATTGTTGGGATATGCAGGTCGACTCTGTAACTGCAGGAGATGGGAAGAACCTCGTTTCCCCGTATCCACTCTACCATAGGACGTTTAGACATACACCCTTTCATAGTAGATACCGCGCGTTCGAACGAAGCGATTTGAATCTTCGATCATCGTGCGAACGGCAAACGTGACGTGACTAAACTAGTGCCTACCATCTTTCGACCACATCATCACTTAAGATCAGGTTGGATTGTGGTCAAGCGATAGTTTACTTATTATAAGACAAATACTGCTGGTACCGAGACGTGCTAAGCTAGCGCGATGATCACCGGTTCTTGGCTGTAGATAACTAAGTTGCAAGGATTATTTTTATAAAGTAGATTTTATTGAGAAGTAACAAAAAACACCCAGGCAACTTGTTAATGATGCAGGAATTATCGAAATCAGGTCAGTAGTTTCGGAATTAAATCATTTTTGAACAAGGAAATCTTTCTTCGTTGTTATCCTATAACTAATATTAATGTGAATGTAACTCACATTTGTTTGTTTGTTACGCTGTAACTCTTTAACGATTCAACCGATCATCATGACATTTTTCAACATTTGTCAGGGATACGGAAAATTACATAGATACACTATGTAATTTTATGTAAATAAAATATCCCTGAAATAGTTGCTGAGATACATTAACCTCGGTTGCCATGGTATTGTTATATGTTTTGATATTAACAACTTTTCGATACGCGGAATCATCTTACAAAAAAATAAGAAACAAATGCGTGCGAAGACGCGGGCAGCACCTAGTATACCTTATACATAGAGCTTGGCGACAATCCCGCTGCCTGATAGTTATTATATGTTTATTATTGGCATCTATTATTTTTAGTCCAATTGTTTTAAGAGTTTTAAAAGTACAAGATAATTTTAAACTTTCGTAAATTTTCCGAACAACGCGGTCATTACGTTATCCGACTTGACCGCGTGACTCCGTGGATAAAAAACAGATTCAGTTTGTTTGTCTCCTTGACTATTTAGTTTTTTTTAATTAAACATATTAATAGTACTTCTTACTATTGCCAGGTTTATACGAGGGCTCTAGAAGCACATTCAGAATTTCACAGTTTTTTTTTTAAATGAAATACATTAAAAATAAAGTTATAATACATAGAAAGATCATGTCAATAAATTTAACGACTAAGAAAAAATATATTTAGAAAATAAGAAACTGAAAAATTGTCGCTACTTGACACTAGATGGCGCTACTCGTCAACGTTTCACGTTTCGGAAATGTTAATTATTTTATATGTTATTAAGATAGTAATGTTACTTGATTAATTTATAATATTTAACTATATGTAACATAAATTGTATATATTTGTATGTATTGTATATGTAACATAAAAAGTATAGGTTTTGGATAGTTTTTAAAGCCGGCCGCCTGCCTGACGCCACTTCTCATAGGGAACGATTGGTTGTTGTTTATGAGTGTGATCAAAGACAATTCCGTTACCGAGATAGTCAAATACCACGAGGACTGTTATTGGACGGACACATCCCTTCTCGTCAGGTTCGTCATCAGCTGATCGGCATTCATCTCCATAATCAATGGACATATTTAATGTATTGTGTCGTCTTCTAACATTTCACACGTGTTGATAAAGGGAGGTATCCAAGGGATACGCAAAATATCGCTTCATGATAACAAAAACGTACAGACCACATTTTTATCACAGTAGTCGAATGCCGTCGGATTTGTTCGCAGGAGATTAATCGACGGAATATTATCCCGGGTGCCTAATACCTTCGCATCGGAAGAAGGTATAATTTAAAATGTATGTTTAGTTATCAGATTAGTGCTAAATAAGTTACTGCAAAGTAAATAATTAAGTTGTCAAGTAAAATAAAATTTACTGGAGACGGCTTTCAAAGTGATCAGTCTGATGCTAGGTGACCATGATTCACAACGATCGCAAATGTTGCAAGTGCGTTGATAACTGAGGAGATGTAGGAATAAGTCAGAGTTTATTTTAAAACAAAAAACGCGACTGACTGAATTATGACTGACTACAGTGGTAGTGCCCGCAACAACATTTGTTGCATGAATGGGCTGGGGAAATGGGGAAATACCACGAGCTCATAGAAGACAGGCGTGAGGTAGAAATACTCTGCGTTTCGTCTGATGAGTGAGGTGCCGGAGGCCTAATTTCATTGTCCTCTTCCCATTCCCACCCTTTCCTCATAAGGATGGGAATGGCAAAAGTATTGGAAAGGTAGAGGGTTAACGGGGAAAAGGAAATATACATATGCCCGTTGCCTTCCTCTGTCCATTAAAGGTAGGCAACGCATCTGCAACACATGTGCTTGTTGCAGATGTCTATGGGTAGCGCTCACTTAACATCAGGTGACTCGCTTGCTTATTTGCTTCCAAAAACGTCATACTCCGGGAATGTGAACGACGGTGAAGGTCTGAAAAGCCAATAGAATCTTTGAAAAAAAGAATTTCGATGACTATTGATCTTTCAATGTCGTGATGAACTTGAAGGTGAACTCAATGACTAGGATCTTGTGACTGTTGTCCGCAAAGTATTACCAACAACAACAATATACCACTTAACCCAAGGACGCTACAAAGCACAACACGAACGCTATTAGCAAAAAAGCCCCCGCTAATATAACGCGGCGACCTCAATTCCAGCACACCTGTCCTCCAACAGGTAAGACGAAGCGAATAGTTTGGGCCAACTCCTCGCATAAATCACCTCTCTCCGGCACATCGTACTCTCAGCCGAGCCATTAGCATTTTTTATGCATAGGAATCGATCCGGCGACCGTCTAATGCCTCCCACGATACATTAATATCTTACTTTTTATGACTCTTCGGTAAAATTCTTCGAGACGTAAGATATAGTTCTTGCTATACAAAATACAATTCTATCGCATTGGATTAGAGTAAAATTTACATCGAGCGGGTGGTTTCTAAGTCGCGTCCGTACGGAAGTTATGGGAGTTGCAGGAGTTGATAATAGGTGGCGCTGGCGATTTTCTTAACGCCTCCATTTTTCTTTCACGGGCACTTTGAGATTAAAAGTTTGGAAAATGAAATGAAAAGTTAGCGGGCCAGTTAGCGCGCGCTCCCGCTCCGCTATCGGCCGGATTGGGGGATTGCGTTCGGGAGCGGATTCTACAAACTTTTTGAATCACTTCATGATATTTCATACCGTACTCGCAACTTTGTTCAGATTGTTTTTAGTTCAGTCTCACCGTGCATATTGTAATAGTTACTACTATACGCATATTCTAAGTTATCTTCGGTGAAGCTTTCAAGTGTAAATTATGTAAACAATGAAGTTCACCAATAATAAACATTAGTGTATATTCTGACATGACTTCCTTGGGGGTAGACAGGCCTATAATTGGTATCTCTGATGACAATATGGTTTTTTCACAATATAAAGCTTCTTAGTCTAACACCGTAAATCTTAACTAATATTGTAAACGTGAATGTGTGTTTGTTCGACAACAATCAAACATGCTATTCGAAAACACCCAAAAAATGACATTCACAGCAACAATATATAGAATCATATTAATTATATATTTTTGTAGATAATAAATATGGCGCATAGCTGACAAAGACCGGGCCGTATCGTCGTGTCCGGTGAGCGCGCAGACTCGATAACGGAGTCTGGGACGCTGCCAGACTCGCCTGCAACATAGCTTCATTTCATACACATACTGTACGCATATAGGCGACAGTATCGATCTTTAATGTTGTTAAAACACTTTATAGTCATGTATACGACGCAGAATAGGTAGGTAGGAGTCGACCGATGGACGATCTGGTCAAGAGTGCCACTGATACGATGATAAGAATCATTATTTTATTTAATATATAGCCTTAAGTCTAACAGGTAGCACAATTTTTATTCGAAAGTTGATTAAGGACATCGCTTTTAACCTTTGTCCAGTTTGTTACATTACCAGTAACGAAGGACCTGGCATTAAATTGTCTTAAGGCAATACAGTATGTCTATATTTTCCTAATGGCCGAGGAAGTCTTTGAGAAGTAATACGCAGCTAGTAAAATTGTAAATTGGAACACACTGTATCTGTAGAGTTTATTAATAGTTAAGCTGTTACAAATAAGCGATTCCAGCGCTGCGCATAGCCGATACCAAGTCTTGGCATCGAGCCCGCTGCCGCTTGATTAGCACCATCCCGCTTTATTTATCATTTAACACAAACTACATACATTTCAAGCTATATTTCAAACGGTTAAAGTCTAGTAGCTCGGTGAAATAAGGATGGTATGTGGATTTATATAGAAATCTCTATTTTTGCCCCTCGACATTAAGAGACCGCTACTCATAGGCATCCAACAAGCAAATGAGTTGCAGATGCGTTGCCCACCTTCAATGGACAGAGGAGGTATGGACAGGAAAATATGGTATTCTACCACTGTTGCAAACCAGTCAGAAGTAGTATTATTCAAAACGTTTTTTTATTGTAATTAAAGTTGTAAACAATTATCGATAAACTACGTTCAAAAAACAAACAAAGTTCCCATTACGTAAATCCCCTATTGTTATTTCATTTTCTACTACTAGATGGCGTTATTCTCAATCTTAAAATACAATTATTTTCCTTGTCCTGATTAGGACTAAAAATAATGTGTTGTCATCGTCCGTTTATATGACTGCAAACTTTCAAATCGATCGGGCATTTACAAGTTAGTGAAAATAATATCGTAAGATTCCGTTACATAGATCAAGCTAATATAAGCGTATTAAAACGTGCTTTTTTGCGGGCGTTTTTTTCCATTTCAGCAAATTACCGACAGAGGTCATCGCTAAATGGCGTCACGTATTTAATTACCACGCCTACTGAGCCTCAAAAGTGTCGCCACAGAATTGAAAGTTAACGATACGGGGACACACGGACGCCGCGTCAGGACAGCAAAAGTTCGACCCTTAGCTGATTTAGATGTCACAACAATAGCAAGCAATATTAGTTAATTAATTTCTTTGACACTAACTAAGAGTAGATCCTAATTAATAATATAAACGTGAATGTGAGTTTATAGATAGATACAGAATAGTACATGGATAAGTTTTCTTCCGAAAAAAAAACCCGAGGGATAGTAATATAAAACCTAATATAGGTTGGAATGGTAATGCGACACGACAACTTTTTGACATTGTGTCACATGACATAAGTTACCTTGGCAACCAATAACAACTTTTAGAACTTTAAAACCAAGTTATATATGCAAAATTAAGTTACAAACATTTCTAATGAGGAAGATCAGAAGTCTCAGGGGCTCAAGTCTAGAAAGAATCAACTTAATAACACTACAAGGATGTGTAGGTCAGTTTCAAGAATTTCAAAATTCAACGAGCATAGTAATCAACGGGTATGTTAAAAAGCCGCAGGGTCAATAGATACGCCCGGTGTAACATTTGCCGGTAAAAAGAAAACCAATTTGCCCGCCTCGCCCCCGCCGCCCCGGACGAAGTGCGGCACAAAGGAGCGCTATCTAGCGATAAATTATCGAAATTATTGCATTAAAAATTCCATCTAGTAAGTCAAAGCGAACCATTACGTGGGAGGCGGCGAGCGACCGGCGCGGCGAAGAACGTCCTAACTGCACGCCGACGGACGCGGTAAGTCCTTTCACATTAGCGCGAGTTTTAAATTCAGATAAGGGATGTTTCTTTATTAATCGATGTGGAAAAAATGGATATATATACATACCCATGTGTATATATATATACAATAATAAAGCATAAAGCGTCGGACCTGAGGGGCATTAATATTCGACATCCGGACACGTTGTGTTCCAGTGAACGTTCTAGACATCTTCGTTAATATGAAAATTAACCGGAATGAGGTTCACCAGGAAATTGATGCGCCCACCTGCAACTCTCCGGAGCCGGGGAAAATGTTATCAATTACACATAACGACATACTCATGAACTAAAGTATGCCGCGGCTTAGTGCCACTGGTGAACATGGACTCTTCATTCAAAGACTTTACGTCAGCGAAATATTTTTCAGATAGACTAATTCTGGCCCCGAACATAACGAAAGACCTCATAAATCTGCGCTTAAACTAACATTAAACAATGTCATAAGGCGTCGAACAACGATCGCAGAGAATAGTTGGACAAGACTAAACTAATCTCGAATTACATAATACTTACTACATTTTGGTCATGTGGTATTTTCTGGAGTTCCAAGTTCAAATCTCGAACGAAACAAAGGTATAAAATAAAACGGTCCCCTATCGCTTCTTCACAAGGAGCCCATCGAGCTGTCCTGTCGATATGGGTCCCATAAAACACCTGAAACGCGTCGCTAACAATTTAATTTAGTACAAGGAGCTAACACACCCGATATTGTAAATTCCGGCGCGCGTTAATACAAATTTTCAGGGGGCATCGTCAGGGATGAACATAATAAATCTTACATCAAACTGTAAACCACAATGTGACTCTAAACCAATACTGTCGAATACAGAGATCGAAATAATTGGTGAGGTTTAAGGGATAGACAATTGGGACTAAATAAGGCATATGGCACATATGCATTGGTACCTTCAAGAGAAGTGTGAATAGGCTAATGGTAAATTAGCGCGTCCCCTCCTTCACATCGCGTGGTCAAGCAGTTTTTCAGATAAAAGAAAAGAAATATTGTGCCTTTGACTGCCGTTTTTTCGAAAACAATTCTAAGAAAATATCTCAAAACATTTATAAGCATGCATATATATGTTATTTATTTAAATAAATATACGCTCACGCACGTCATCCAGCGAGGTAGGCAAAGATTATGGATTTCCATTTGGCGCGATCCTGGCACACCTCTCTCGCTTCTTCTGCATCCATATATCTACGCATGCACGCTCGTCAGTTAGAGGTAGTCCTTATTTATTTAAATAATTTTAAAAATAAATAACCTAAGAGTGTTTTTCTGTATTTTTTTTATTATGCCTAAACCTAACATCGTTCATCATCACTCTTCCTTTTCCCATCTATCTAGGGTCGGCACAGTATGTTCTCTTCCATATCCCTCTATCAGCCGTCATATCCTTCTTACACATATAATCTTTCACACAATCTAACCATACTTTCTCCCTCGGTCTTCCTCTACGAATGTCTAAACGTTATTAGAACGACCTCTTTAACATTTAAGAATTGGGAAACATATTAAAACCGTTACTTCATATATGTTTTTAGCTTTTTAGATAACTTAATATCGGAAAACAAGTACTATGATGACAACCCTGGATATAAGATACGAAATAAAAATATACGAAGATAAAAAACGCCACGCTCGACTAATAAACGCGGTGTTCGCTAATTCATCATTGTTTTTCACTAATAAAAACACGACAAAAACACATCTTCCGCCGCCGTCCCCTGCCCCTGTCCTCTCGAGGGGGGTAGCTCATTGGGGGGAGGCGATACGGTGAACATGGTCCGTTTGTTCGGCTGTCGCGAGACAAACAGTTTTGTTTACAATTTATTTAAATGGCTCCAGAGGATATGATGTAAAGTGGCTTCCTAATGTCTTATAATGGCTCCGGACTAAAACGTTTCCTAGTTATGAGGCGAATAACGACAATCTAGCAAGAAAACAAGCTTGTAGAGTCAATATTTCTGTACAAAGTTAATATTTAATTAAGATAGCTTCGCACTTTAGTTTAATGCCATCTACCGTATAACATTATTCAACGCAAACTATAATTTCAAATCTAAAACTGTTTAAAATGCTCTGTAATACTTTTAAATAGTAATCTATACTAATATTATAAACAGGAAAGATTTGATTGTTTGTTTGTTTGCATTGAATAGACTCCGAAACTACTGAACCGTTTTGAAAAATTCTTTCACTGTTGGTAAGCTACACTATCCCGCCGGGCCACCCGGGTAACATAGGCTATATTATATTTTCAAAAACATTAAGGGATCCTTACTAAAACTCCAATAATGTAACCCAAGGTGTAAAAAAATACCTAAAATATTCTTTACTTTAAAATTTCGTCATAATGTGTCGTCCAACTCCAGCTTAAAAGTGCTACTCGTGTGAAGTCGGAGTGGAGCCCTAGTTTGTCTAAATAGATAAACAGACTAGCATAGGCTTATATATATATATCTTATTTAAATAAAATGTAATGTTCCAAGAGAAGTCACGGTATAATAACTAGGTTGTCGTAATGTCTTGCGCTGCCATTCTATAGATTGAGAATATTTTAAAGTGATGTGCTAGAGGGCGCCTCAAATAATGAAATTATGCCGGAGTGGGAGTGGAGGGGGCCGGCCACCTTTTTTCTCTTCGTTTTGTTTGTACAATCGTTATTTATCGGGAGATCGGGAATCCGGCGTAGATTAACATCAAAGGTGCTAGGGGGTCTATACGTACGGGGTCGTTAAAATTAAATAGGCTTAGTAATGAGATGGCTTTATTGGCTTCGTTCGTATCGAATGAATGACGATGGAGAGATTTGCATGTCAGCATTGACTTTCTTGAATTAAAAAAAAATATAAGATTGCTGAGTAGAAATATATTCATACTGTGAAACAAAGTTCATACTAATTTTATTATCAATTGTACGCAATTAATTAACTTATATATCGATCATATTAGCGACATACTAATAAAGGGTGGTATTAACCAACGAGCATATATATGTAGAAGAAGAAGCTAGAGAAGTGTGCCAGGAGGGATCCTGAGAGGGGATACAGAGGAGACTGTTTTCAGCAAAGGTCATTGCATTATTCCGCATAACTGATGTAGTCTTTAAAAATCCTAGTTAACAATTTGAGAGGTAATATGATTAATATAATGCAGATGTAATTTTATCTATATATATCTAACACGTAAACTATAGGATGTGAAATGTTAGAATCGAAGCGACCCAAGGCGACTCTAATGAGAATGACCGGATATATACATGTATTATTTGGTCCTACCTTGATATTAATCTATATCTATTAGGTGTAAGTAATAGACAAAACGTTTCTGTACTTATTTCTTATTACTAATGGAAACTGACCTGGGCGGCGATATGATAAAGCATTGTCCGATGTCCCCATTCCCCCTCCCTTTGCCTTAATTTGCGAGGACCGACTTCTCTGTACCGCAGAAGGCGACTGATCGAGTGACAACGACGTTGTCGAATAATGTTCGTAATGTTTGTAGATAATTATAAACAGGAAAATGTTCTATACTACTATGTAAGTATGGTCTGTTATGCCTTGCAAATAATGAAGTTATTGGATGTACGTGGATGGGAATTAAAGTGGACGTCTCAAAAGAATCCTAATGATGAATGGTGTAATGATTAAAATCGATTACGTTTGGCATCGAAACGTTGGTAAAGAAACTGAAGAAAGAAAGAAATAAACACAAGACAAATTTCAAATGAATAAAGAATCATCTAAAGCGTAAAACAAGCGGAAAAATATAGCCGGGGGAGCGGCAGACACGTCCACCAGGAACGCGCTCTTCATTACGTCTGAATTGTAACAACGGATGAATTGATCAATCACAAATTTTATGACCAGAAATCACTCAACGGAAAATAATTCCCGGGCCGTTTGCCACGGCTCATCGCCGGCGTTTTAATTTCGTCCTCTCGGGGAGATCGAGTGTCATCCAATCTATCCCAGTAGGGGTAAAAAATCTACCCACCCTCCTTGAAAGAGGCCGTCTCGAAGACGATAATGGTCGCCGCGGGACTTTTTTTTTTAAATATAATAAGTGTTTTCATTCTCTGTGCTCATTAGGTTACATATATACCTTATAAATTAATCTTAGGTTAAGATTATAAACAATTCACACGAAGTTTTTAAAAGGGATTTACGTAGGAAATAGTGGGGCGATATAAGCGGTAGAGTTGGTAAGATACATCTTTGACAAATTTGTATAGACCAGATTAGTGACATAGTAACGACAGAAATAACCAACTGTGCACTGCTGAGAATCAATAAAGGTGTGCCAGGACCATGCCAAACGGAAATCAGAGCTATTTGCCTACTCCTCAGGGCTACAGGCGTGAGAATACATCTTCCATAGATAAATGGATATGGTACGTATAATGACTGCAGGGAATTACATGAAAGTTGTACTCCAAATTTTGGAAGTCCAAAATTCGTCACGTATAAATTGACTCCATAAAGCTGCGGTCATAGGTCAAATACAAACTATGATTCGAAACGGTAAGAAAATTGCGACCTCCGGACATGTAAGTACTGAAATCGGTAAAGTTTTAGTAAGTTATTCATTTTTTAACAAATAATTTTCCATAATTCTGACGAGAAAACTCCAAGGAGGCGGCATTAAAACGGCAATCAAACTGGCAATTCGAAAGGGAGTGCCCGAATTTAAATTCGAAAGAAATTCAAACGTGCGAGAAAATGGCGCGATATCCGATTTGAATAAAGAATCGAGTAGAGCTGGGGGATGGACCGGCTTCCGGAGAGATGCTGCAATTGAAACACTTAAGCTAAATTTTCTGTTTTAATTTTTTAATAAACTTTTCAATAAATTATCTTGTCAAGAACATTTTTTTATGTAACCGATGACAATAAAGTCATCTAAAAATTGAGCGCGTAAACTATATTTATGTAAGATTTCGACATGCCATTGCAGTATATAATCTTGTTTATTACTAATTATGTATTAATTTTAATAATGCTTATAAAAATATCACAAACAATACAATATGCGAATATGCTATGTAGGTTCGATACAGCGTCGAATAATCAGCCCTAAAGCCTTCATTAATGAAAACCATAAACCCGGGGGCGCGTATCCGGCTCGAAGGACCAAGTAAAAAAACGCGTCAAACGACCGACGCCTTGTTACGCCAACGGCAGGTGGGGCGTTGGAAAAATTGTAGTGCTAAAGAAATTATGCCTACGCAGGCGGGGAGGGGGGAGGTTAATTGGTTTAGCCATTGGCATATTGATGAAGTGGCGATACTTCGTTACATTTTGAAATTGATTTCGACATAAATTCGACGGTACGTAATATTCGGTACGTTTTTTACATATTCGTATTAACGTGCAGTTTAGCTACAAATGCTTTTTAATACGTAAATTTCCTTTACTAGTTTTCCACACGACTAATTGTCTGTCTGTTGCGAATTAGACTTTCTGACAATCCGTGAACTGGTCGTCGGTGAGTTGTTGAACATGACCCTCGCATCCGCGCAGTGAGGCCCGCTCCGACACAATTGCAGCTAGCGAGGCGGAACGGCCCAGTCAATTAGATGGCTTTGAAGTTGATAGTTGCGGATGCTATGACGTGGGTTGCTCTGCTCGAGGCAGGCTTTACCAGACACTAGGTCGAACTCGATGCTAGTTTGGTATGTATTAATTTATTATAATTAATCATACCGACACTTTGTTCATTGTCAATAGGTACTAGAGGTGATTTTGAAGAGCGACGTTTATTATCCTTGATGACGAATATGCGGTAAGAATTTAATAAATGCATGTTCATGAATTGAGCAGTGGAAAGGAGCAGTAGTGGCTCAGTGGTTTAGGCCCCGACTTAAGTACTGTAGGTCGCGGGTTCGAACCCAGGCAGGCGCTTTACTTTGTGTTATTATCATCACCACTGCTCTAAAAACGATGAAGGAAAACATCGTGAGGAAACCGGCATGCCTGAGAACCAATAAATTCGAAGACATGTGACAGGTGGATAACGGTCCCTCTCTCGGAGAGGAGGCCTGTCCCCTGCAGTGGGGGAACATTCTAGAAAAGGCTGATTTATTTTTATTATGTTCATGAATTAGTTTTAAAGTTTTGGACGTGCTTACAGCTTTATATAGTATGATTTCGATACTTAAATGTTTACATCCCTATTACGTAATTTAGAGCATTGTTAAAAAGGTAGATGTTGTCTCCCAATGTCTACATTAATAACAAAATTCGGTGAGTAAGAGCACTTTCGCCGGCACGGTCTCTTGGCCCCATTTTTTTTTCAACTAACTACATCATCAACCTGCGAAGTCGACCCCCCACTCCCGTTGCACCTTAATGAGGGCTCCATGTCTCCCCCCACTGTCTCCCGATTTTATAACTGCCGATAACACGGCAACATTGAATAATTGTCGTAATTTAGAATGCTTGTTACGCAAAAACACGATACTGGGGGTTTTATTACGTAAAGCAATGGGGAGCGACGTCGGACGTCGTGCAATCATGAATATTGTAACGTTCTTAATGAGTCGCCCAACCGATTCAGAAGCCTGATGTGTGCGTATATTTCGTTTTTTTTTCTTTTCAAATGATAGGTCGGACATGCAGCCAGTTGTTAGCCAACAAAAGAGTTTTGTTGGAGTAATAAGAACGTCGTTTAGGAAACTATTCTTTTGTCTTGTCATTGCGGGAATGCACATTTGCAAAGTATATTTATAAGTTTCATACTGGGTTGAAGTATCTACACTTTGGCGAGACAATGTCTACTCCAGTAAGAATGCTTCGGTAAAGATCGTGAACTACACGGGTTGCTTTAAACGCGGGCAAATATAGAGATATATTAATAGAAGACGAAATATCTTTTGGTGTATTGTTAGCTGTAATTCATTAATAGTTAAGTCTATAGAAGTAAGAAACGTTTCTTCATGCGGCTTTAATTGTGCTGTTGTTGAACTTATTTCTTATACTATGGATTACTTTAAAACTCTTTGTTGTGTAGAACTTAACCATATTGTTGCTATTCAACACCGAAGAGAGAAAAACACTCAAGTTAACGAGTCTCAAATAGATAATCGTTCAGTAAACTATTTAGTATGTTACCGACCAGTATTTGGGTATGTAGTTTGGTAAGACAGATTGTAGGTAATTTTTACACGGACATTTAAATCTTCCAGTTTTGATCGTTAAAGAAATCGAAATATGTTAGAAAGCGGAAAAAGGAGCAATGCTATAGCGGTGATAGGTGATGAATCTATTAAGCCCTGCTTTGATTTAAAATTTTATTATTTGTTTAGCCATCATAAGTTGTTCACATTTTTGGCTATGACTTAAGCTTATATTTGAATTAATTTCTAGAAACAAAGAAGTTGAAATATCTGATAGCAATAGAATTACGATGATAACAACACGTAATAACTCCGCTCCATACTACACATCAAAATGAGACATATCTTGTTGCCTTCTAATGGGAGCGCGTCACGTCTCAAATGTAATGCGAATTTTAATATTTGCTATGATTTTTGTTCAGGCCATTCACCGTTTATAGCTACGGCAGAGCGTCACGTTAATATGATCGTTGCTACTTTGTGGTAAAGCTTTAAATCGTGTGCGCGATACATTCGCGTAGGTACTAACCGGCTGGATTTTTGTCCTTGTTCGAGAC
>JWHW01035797.1:148920-160246 GCA_000931545.1 Papilio glaucus | reverse complement strand
GATTTTTTCCGACTACTACGATGCTACGGCCATAAGTTAAGACACTATAATTGATATATTTTAATGGGTTTATTTGCAAACAAAGCGTCGTGTTAATGTCATGAGTGATTTTATCATTATCCTAAGCTCACAAGATGCGTTAAGCTAGCCGAAGACCTCCGATGTCCACTCGCTTGTTGCTCAATTACCGCATCCACGAAATGATGCCGAAATAAAATTGATAAGCGATGTGCAAACACGTCGCGTCACGTCAAACTCAATTAGCAGTTAATTGCCCGCTCTATATGCGTCACTAATCACCAGCCATCACCGGCTACGCCCACCACGTGTCAATCCAGTGACCATTACTCGGCAATTAATGACATATAATGAAATTGCTTGCCGGGTATTGATGACTTATTAGGGCATTACTGTGTACATTTTATGTTGCACAATAACCTATAACATTTACTGTTCTAGTAACATAATAATTAGTGCACATGGACTTATTACTATTTCGAGTGTTTGATTTTGGGTTTTTTTATCGACAATTTTTTTTTGGGTTCACCTCTATCACATTTTGGATACACATTCTAAAAATTCCGTAGCCGTTCCGTAGCTATCTCTACGAAATACATATTTTAACGGAATCGATTCAAATAGAGCCAAAATATATATGATTTATTTACATATATATTACGGAGTATTCATCAAATTAATACTAACTATACTATCGAGGTTAGGTGGGGAGGTATACACAGCTCTGTCGTTTTTTCGTCATCCAATATAATTTTATTAGTTTTTAGTACAGAATTTTAACCATACTATGTATAAATTATTGGACTTATTGTACCTATATCACGTAGAAGTATTATTTTTATTTCATAATACTATTACGTATTGTTGCGAACTTGCGACACATTCTATTAGCGATACCGATCGCGGGGCCGTGGGCCGATCCCGTTGAGAATTGACAAAGCCCGCTCGCTGTCATTACCGGCAATATCGTATAAATGTGAGGTGTGTCGCGGGACGATATTAATTACATCACAGAGCTATCATCAATCGAATAGTTGTGCTGATAAAGATATTCATTTTTTTTATTTAAATTACTGTAAAATTATTCTCAAACCTATTTTTAGATCTGGGAAGTATTGCCGAAATATGAATTACAGCAAGTCACTTACGGAACGGCTATGTCGTTGTACAAATATCTGGTGAAGCCAATTACCACATTGTCAGTTGTCAACTTCACGTATCTAAGAAGCGCGGACGCATTATCGGATTATTTAAAAATATTTCCCCAGGCGCCGCGCCGGTGGGTGGGGCGTCTCGTATTGCATCGAGGTGATACTATGATATGCAACTGCTAGATGTGTCATGACACTTTAACGGGGCGCACGATATCGAACAATATCAAATATAAAAAATAAGTATTCACTTCTATAAACTCAGTGGGCGATCTACTTGTGTGTTATAATGGCAAATGTGGTAGGAATTCCTTGATCGTGAATTATCATATACGGACCTTAGGTAATTTTTACCGAAAAAGCCGATGTCACTAGTGAAACCAATTCCTTTACTTAATAAAACATTTTTCAATTTGGACTCTTCCAGGTTTAGTAGATCCATGTTATTTATGAGTCTACTCTGCGCCACCGACGCACCGACCGAGGCCTGCCCAGTGGTCACTAATCAAATATCTTTTCCGGTACCCGCTATTTGACAATACACGACACTAGACAGTGGTTCTCAAACTTTTTATGACGTATTATGGATGATTTTAAAGTGACCAAACAATTATTGCTTTAAAAATATTGGGTATATTGCAAGTGAAAGAATCACTTTAGCTGTTTTATGTGAAACATCTATTGGCGCGCTTTGACAGTAAAATCGACCAGTGTGCCGTCTCGGCAAACGGCGTGACGTTCTAATGGCGTTACGCTTTCAACTTCGCCGTCTTTTTTGTGTGTGTTTTAAATATAAAGTACATAATTACAGAACATTGTAATTATTATTTATTACAATTAAAGTAACAATGTTGAAGATGAATAAAGAAAGAGTAACGAAACAAATGAATGTTGCTAAAGTTGTCAGGGGACGTCCAAGGAGAGCTTATATCGAACAGATTAGTGACATACTAAAGAAGGGCGAAATAAAGAGTACCCATAACCGACGAGCAAGTATGCGTAGATGTACGGATGTAGAAGATGCGAGAGAGGTGTGCCAGGATCGCACCAAATCCATAGTCTCTGCCTACTCCTCTGGGTTACGGGGTAAGCGCATATTTATTTATTTAAAGTAATAAGTAGAACTGATTTTAATTAGAAACTCTATTCCGTTTTATTTTACTCCATATTTTTTCTGTGGTAAAAATTAGTAAAAGATTGAGAACCACTTAAAGAACGAGGACCGAATGACGAATGTGAATGATTGATTAATGTAATGGTGTTAGCACCCGAGAGGCCGTTGGATTCCATCTCACTCACAAGACCGGGACACATGACTAATAATAATTCGGTGTTATCCCCAAATACGATCCGTATGATCTGTTAGGCAGTTTGGAATGGAATCAGTTCTTTAATAATATAACTAAGGCTTTAGTTGACGTAGATAATTTTTTCCAAATCTGACAGCTGGATACAGACGCAAAAGAGTAGTCTAAAACCAATCGGTAAACGGTTTAGGCAAAATATAGATGCTAACAGTATACCGTGTGAAGAGAGGTTGAAATGAATCCATATCAGTTTTATATAGCAAGTTACTGATTGTTTTAGAGGCTTAGGTAAATAAATATTAGTTTCAATATCATACAAACATAACTTTCCAAGAAAATATTGAGTCATGTACGAAAAACAATTTAGAATGTTAATATTTGGATGCAGATCACCAAAATACTCAACCATCGACTACAAACAAAAACGTGGGACAATATATTAGGGAACATTTCGTAATTTCGCTTGACGATTCTTCAGCCACAGACGTACATTTGCTCGGTATGCCATTAATATAGATTACGTGATACCACGGGCAGCGTTTCCACGATCCCGCGCAAACAACGTACGGAACTGGACGCTAGTTGATTAATTAAAAAACCACTCGGCACGTAAGGATAGACAAATCCACGGGACAAGGGACAGTCTATAACCATTTATCTTGAGTTTAATAAAAGCTGGATCATTTATGGTGGTCGGGCGAGAGGTAACGTCGGATTTAGTTTTATTGTTGTGTGGGAGACATGACGGCGAGGATTGCAATTCTAATATTATCCAAGCGTGTATCTAATTAATAACATTTCGTTTACAACAAACAATATAACATTTTAACAATGGAAGAGCTCTCAACACCATCTGTACCAACAATGGGCCGTCTCGACCGGAAAAATACCACGACCTCACAGGAGACAGGCATGAAGTAGAAGTACGAGCGTAAGCGAGCACCTCACTCGTCGGGCGAAGCATTTCGCCCGACGAGTGAGGTGCCGGAGTCCTAACTCTAGTCCTCTTCCCCTCTCGAAGGTCAAAGAGGATTTGACGTGAGGGGTGAGTACGTTTGGGACATCGATCCGATAGATCCCACCGTCTATGGATATCTGGGCATATCTGGTCAGGCAGATATCAACCCGGGGCATTAGATTCGGTGGAGAGGCGGGCCAGAAGGTCGATCGGTTACCAAAACCTTAATTCAGTCAAACTTGTGCACACGCAAAGTGGCTAGTCTTTCGGTGTTTTACATAATGCATTTTGGGAAGTGTGCGCAAAAGTTACACGAGTTAATTACCCCATCTCTATTTCACCATCGGACGTCTGACACACGGCTCGGCGTTGTCAGCGTCAGTGTTTCCGTTTCATCAAAAGAGTGAATAGGTTGTAACTAAACTAGTTCGTACTATTTTTCGAATACGTCACCACGTAACATCAGGTGGGATTGTGGTGAGGTTAGGTTAGGTTATATTCAAAATAAAAAATATAGATATATGTTACAGAGTTATTACCTTTATTACCGGAACGGAATTCGGTGCACCTGGTTTTGGTAGTAAAGCATAAAACCTAAAGTAACTGCTATAACATGTAATAAAGTTAAAACTAAACAAGATCTGAACAGCGTTAATATTATTTAAGCTTCTCCGCTGCTCGTGTAAATAGCAGATAGTAAATTTACGTTATTCCTTATATTACACTTTGTGTGGTCGTTTGTAACTCCAACGGAATATAACGCCGAGTAAATACTTTCCAATAGTTCACATCTATATGCAAACGAGCTTAACGATAGAACCAAAAAAATATACTTCGCTATATAAGTCACACAAATTAATAATGAATTAAATCATCATTTTATAATAATGATTCTGACACTCTCAATTAGCCCAGGATTATGTCTATCGATAGTGGATTTGCATGAACGTAAGGGCCTTTAAGAACTACGTTTATTGTGCGCGCGGACAACACGAGCTTTTGATGAGCGTCCTCGGCGCGTTTGCAACAAGCGTTACAACGCGTCGATGGTCTTCGTTCGGACGGTCAAAAAAAGTGTCAAAAAAAAAGACCCTAAGTGTTTATTTCAATTATTCATTAGTTGGACTATATTAATATGTACCCATCCAAACGCTAGACGCTAAAGCAGACTCATAAATAAAGTATTAAATGTCATAAGAGTTATCATGAGTCATAATTACCAATAATAAAGTTATACCTAAGCGTGTCCTGGGATACCAGTCGTCCCCAAAGCAATAAGCATCATAACACAATCACACAGATATACGCTGCCACTAAACCGTCCATTATATTAGCAGATTAAAGGCCACTTTACTCAATATTCCGTAATATATTGCCCCATAAATAGAGGGCAGCGGAGACGTGATCAAGTCGGGCCCGTGTGTAATCCCCTTAAAAATTGCCAAACAGAGAACAAACCGACAATAGCGGACGGTTATTCATCAAGTAGCTTAAAAAGAAAAACGAAATGATATTAAATCAACGGCGAACGGCCGCACCGAGGTCCCGTAGTCGGCATAGTAAAAGTGGTATAAGGTTTTTACCTATGATGTTCGTCTTTTCATTCAAACAATGATTGATTACGTATGGATTGATTATAGGAAGCTGTGATGAAATTAAAATTACACCCCTGTAGTGTTTGTGATGCTTACGATGGATAATTTTGAGTCATTTATGTGGAAGGAAAAATCATTAGTGATACCAAATAACTGTTGGTCTTATTAGCATCAAATATAGAAACATAGACAAGCTAAGATAAACAATCAATAAATAATTTTTGTCACAAAGAATATAATATATGTTTTGTAGAGAAAATATAGAAACAGTTAACAATTAATACAATAGCTTGGCCACTAAGGAACCCTAATATTTCGCGAAAAACCATAAACGCGTCTGATGACGTCCGAAGACGTATACCGACGTCACCGCGACAGATACGAATGGAATCGGCGGCTGTGACATGGACGCGGCCAAATGACCGCCGCCGGACGGAGACAAAAGCGAAACCGCCGTAATAAAGCAGGATTGATGAAAAAGCGCTAAGCCACGCCGATATAGCGGCGCGGCATAATTACACAGCGACCAGCGGAAACTGTTTTTTTACTTACAAGAAGGAGGCAAACGTGCGAGCTGTTCACCTGATATCAATTTATT
This sequence comes from Papilio glaucus, assembly GCA_000931545.1. Classification (NCBI taxonomy): domain Eukaryota; kingdom Metazoa; phylum Arthropoda; class Insecta; order Lepidoptera; family Papilionidae; genus Papilio; species Papilio glaucus. The sequence goes on along the minus strand of JWHW01035797.1, from coordinate 154,619 downwards.
ATAAAAAATTTTTAATGGGCAAAGGAATAAATAAACAGAAAAAAAACCTAACGACTTAGGGTCGTTCAAGAAAAGACCTTTTCTGATGTGGATGCTGCGCATAAACGCAAATAGCCAATTAAAAAACGGCCACCAGTGATTTATATACAAAGACGCGAAAAAGATTATAACTTTATGGTATAAGAGAACTGTATATGAAGATTACAGTAAATTTGTCATATCTTAATAATACTCTAAGTCTTGTGACTTGGGCCATACGCTACGGCGTCTTCCCAGCGGCTTTAATACAAAGCTATTGCTATTACTGAGATCGCAACGAGCGGGACCGGCCATCGAACACCGCCCGGCTTAACTGGACTCACTTTACCGGGATTTCGGATATGACGTAAAGCACTCACTTAGATCCCCCCGCCCCTCCCGCCTTCCACATCCGCCTTCGGTCTCTCTGACCGACTTTTTCTCCTCCTATTTATTAGCTTAGGTTACATTCGAGGACGGAACGAGGCTTCGGCGAGATAATCTACGGAATATGGATGCGGATTACCCATCCGACTCGCTCTACCATTATTTTCGGCGTCTTTATTAAATAAGGTTACGAAATTGGTATGTTTCTTGAATGGATTAGGCTTGAATTTTTAAAGAGAGAAAAAAATACATTCACGTTTAATCAAAACTGAGAAAGCCGACCGATCCAACTTCAATTTGAGTCAAGTAATCTTATAGCATTAGATTTAGCTTAGTTGGAACACGTAACAAACTTAATAGGTTTCGTTTGAAAAACCCAAACCCAACAGCATACGGTTTATAGACACGTTCATGAATGTTCTATGTTTTTGTAGGAGAAAGCTGTCAACGGAAACACATTACAGAAATCATTCAGAAGCTCGAGGTAAGTTTTACATAGAACAAATGGTATTAAAACAGACTCCCACATAGCCCTTTATTAACATTAAAGTAATCGCAACGTACCAACACACGCTCACAAAACGTACGTCCTACGATAGAATAATGAATCCGAGGTAAAACTGTAACTACTCGCCTTATTAATAATTCAAGCCGCCACAAAAAGCGGAACGGACGTATTTACAGTTGAAGCGAAATTAGCGTCTCCTGCCCTCCGCTTTGTTGAAAGGGCATAGGCAACGCCCGGAGGGACACCTGTCGACCATACGGTCGCACAAACATATATTAATAACACGTTAATTTATTAACAAGCGCTGTTTATCCAGGGATTAACCGAGAATAGTTTTAGTTGAACAACAAAGGACCCGAAAGGGTTCAAAGCAAATTTCTTGCCGACATATTTACCTTAGGTCGGAGGTGATAGTAATTTTACGCGAGGCCGGGCCGGGCTTTGCTTTCGGTCAAACATTTGCTTAGTATGCGCCCGTGTGTTAATATCTCTAATACTCTCCAATTCTAAGTATGTTATTGTGGATTTGTTTGCGATTATGTTCCTCCAACTTCAGTAAATCTCCCATTGTTTATAAAAAACATACTTTGATTTTGTTTGTGTGTGATGATTCAAAATGGATCGGATTAAAGCAAACATTGCACAATTATCAAGGACCGATGAAAATGCAATAAAATTTAAATAGTTTGTCCTATTGTCCTTACCAGGATCTTCAGATTTAAGATTGAGAATAACGCCATCTAGTTTAAATAACAATGGATACTATGTGTAATGGATCTTAGTGTTTTATAGTTTTTAAAACTATTACATTGTTTAATTAAAATGTTCATCAATTGGTCTTTACAATTTGAAGTTCACGCACGTAGTCTATCAGGTCTCCCTGATCTCTCGGTAGTTGATGATCTCGGTTAGAGGTGGCTTTTGTTAAAATTACTTGTACATCCATATTAAAGTGATTAACACGATTATTGGTTTGTAGCCCAATCAAAACCTAGTGTTGTATGATGAGACGGTAATGACAAATTTGAATTTCAAACCAAAATCGTGCTAATAAATGTGTAGTAATTAATTCTTGGTACAATTGTGCACATAAACGTTACAAAGAAGGTTTAAGTAAATTTACAGTAAAGCCAAGAAAAAGGCACCTTTACAAATCAAACATCAAGCCGAGGCTCTCCCGGGGCGGACGGGGCAAACAGTCCGCAGATCGCAACAAAAGGCGAAAGGTCCGAAACCTAAGCGATGCATCATTAATAAGCCACCGGCCGCATTCATTGTTGCACTATATTTAACAACTACCCTCAGGAAGACCGCGTACGAAAGGCAACACAGGTCGCAACGATACAATAATCAACAATATTGGTTGCACTATCAATGTACAATAAACTAACACATGCTGTTTTACGTGTTGTTCCATTATTTTTCTCACTTAAGAAATATAATAAATTAACTGTCAAAACCTCCATATTCTGAATGAACCACTAAACGTAGTGCGCGAACGAATGTTTCGTGTTAAATATGAAAACATATCGTTGGGTAGTTTACATACAAATCAATTAGCTCCTCTTTTAATTTCTATAAGCAAACAATGCTAATAACATTCCTTCCAAGCGGATTATGCAGCCTCCGTTTAATTTCATTAGAATAGCAATTGCAAGATTAAACTTTCTATATGTAGAAGAAAACACGAAATCAAATTTAAGAATCCAGGATAACCGATAATGTCCGAAGAATTTCAAAGCTTAAGTGGTATTGGGCCGGTCTTATTAAAGAACAGAAGGTCGATGAAAAGAGAACCATTCAAAGATAATAACTAATGTAATTAGGATGCATCTCAATGATCACAGTCCGACAGAGATCGGACTCGTGCCGGTGACAGGTGCGGCTGTGTGGCCGGCTGTAGCAAATTAAACCGCCGCAATTGAATGGAACGTAACGCCGGCAACTCTTTGTTGTAGCGAATGCTCGGAGCAAATAAAACTATTGTTTCAAACGATACTCGAGTTAATTAATTTAGATTTGATGTTGCTCATAACAAAATAATGAACTTGTCAATACAAATGTTGAAACATTGGTACCAACAGACATGATAACCATCAACTAGCTGCTGCCCGCGGCTTCGCACGCATTCGTTCTTATTTACGTCGCTGGAAATTTGTGTAACTTGATTTCGCTTATTTAGAATTATAGGTAAATGTCAAAAATTGTTATTGTATATTTCCATGGTAATGCATGACAGTAAAAAATCTTTGTTATAGTCATAAATTACCATAGCACCAATTACCTTTATATACCTATGTATGTGACCTAATAAATAAAAAACTCACATTCGCCTTTTAATAATATTAGTAAGGATTTAATTGACACGTGTATTCTGTGAGGTCGTGTTACTTCTCGGTTGAGCTCGTTGTTTCAAAGATTAAATTTTTAAATGAGATGATGACTTTGTAGTTGGTCAGGCGTAATTGTTGAACGACAGCACTATAGAAAACATCAATAGACGTTTATAAAAAAGCGCGCCACTCGATCCGACCGAGTTGTTTCGAAAATTTTCGACTTCCGTCGCGAAAAAAATAAAAAGAATCAGATTTCCGAGTGGGGAACCCTTCAGCTTCCTGCGAAGTGGCGTCATAATTATCCCTTAATGATTCGTTCGAGCTCCATCGGTGTGGCCCGGTATTAATATTCCATGCATTGAGTGTGCGTACAGACGTTGTGTGCTTTTTCTTTTAGATTTTCAAATATTCCATGCAATGAGGAATTTTGAAATAAACTTATAAATTAGGTAACATTACCCACCATAAAAATGGGGACGTGGTCGCTGTTAAAGGGGGATGAAGATGGAAGATTCCATCCATCCATGGTGTATTGCAAATGGCCAACCGCGCACAACCACTATAACTTGACCACCATTTAATTAATTTTATTATAATATCAGTTGATTTCTGATGGATGGTGGATGGATAAAAATACTGCTGTACAGTTCAGAAATATATGAACCAGGTTATTTTTCAACTAGTTCTTTATTTTAGGAGTCACAGTCACAACGATCCTGCTACATAATCTGTATATTCTATTAGAGGGAGCGAGTTCGTCATAGTGTGCACACGGAACGCGGAAGTGCGCTTTCGAGTCGATTGTTTCACGAGATTTTAATAACGGTGCAACGCAAAGAACAAGTCGAAAGCCATTGTTGACTTCAAGATGGTCGGTGGGCGCGCGCTGCGGGTTCTATTCCAGTTTGATTTCTGTCAAGATGCCGCTGTCCTCCGCTCGGCTGTGATTCGGGGGAGTTATTAAGAGGGGGCGGGAAATACGTAATTCTTCGTTAATTCGTTGACGTAATTAAGAAAGTCTCGATGGATTACGGAACTTGTATAATAAATTACGTTACGTGTTTTGACAATAACAATTTTTTGACACATGTTATACTTATAGTTCGACGGAAATGAGAAACAATTGCGTGTGAAGCCGCAGGCGACAGATAGTATGTCAATAAAGAGTCAAAAGATAATATTTGTTATCTTTTTATACAGTACAAAGTATTCAGTGTGCCTATTCCTTTGTGGTATCCTCGACCCATTTCACAGCGTGTAGTTACTCCGAGCGATGTGCGCCACTTCATATAGATTTAACGGCGTCCCAAATTTACGTATTGTTCCTCAAGATGCTTCGCGTTGTCCCTTGAACAGGTAATGACATTATTTATTGGCCATAAACCGGTGTCCCGAGGCCGGGGCACAAAGACTTGCTGCGGTTGATGTCGGCATCATTAATGCTCGTTATTTAATAGTTTGATAGTTGTGCCCCTCATTCAGTAATATATCATTGTAATACCCCGACCGCGTGGCCCCGTGTGGTTATTTCACATAATGACTTCACGTCTTCATCGGTCGGCACGTTAGTTTTTATAATGGTGGTAGAACAGTGGCGCATCCGCAATTGTTATTTAGCGAGGGCAGGGGCTTATACAACTACACTATAAAAAGTCTTCTGGATAAGCCAAGACTTCAATTTAGGCTTTAAACGTAAGGCTGGTGGTGTACGTGTGACGTGGTCCGACGGTCGGTTGTAGACAGCTGTGCGAATATCACCACTGATACCCAGCGACATCAGTATTTAAGATTATGGACTCATTGGCTACCAGCAGAAGTGTAAATACCTCTAAGTCGCGTTGTAAACAGCTGCCGTATATAGTTTTGAGCAAAGATATACCTTTGTACGGGCACGGAATCGGATAAACAATTGTAGTGAATAAAATGTAATTAGACTGTATTTTTATAGGAACAGAGTTCTTGTATATTTGCTGGTTATCTTGTATATGTGAAATGTCCATAGCAAGGTCGGCAAGCTTGTTTCCACGTTCGGTATTCGTCGTTATCGCCAATCAAATTTTATGTTGTGTTAATAAAGATGTGATCGATGTAATTATTGTTATTCGAAGCGATCGGGGAATGTGGAAAATAATTGAAAGTGATATAATTCCATATGAAATTAAAGTGGTTCGTGCAAATGAGGGGCACATCGAAGTTTAAAACAACTAGATCTCGAATAAAACATATATTTTTTCGCTCGACAGTCGCAGGCGGCGGGGGCAATTATCCGCGTCTCGGACACAACGGCGCAGACGTCCTCCACTCACAATGGCTGCCACTCGAGGTCTCAGTGTAACGAACGAATCCACTACTGCTACTATCAACCGGTCCCTTTCGCGAAACTGGAGCGAGATTGTTTGCGCGACACCCCGCCGGTTAATGATGTATGGGAGAGCCAGCAGTGGAGGGAG
>JWHW01035797.1:137079-148909 GCA_000931545.1 Papilio glaucus | reverse complement strand
TTAAATGTTGTTTGTCGACGCCCTTTTTTTAAAATTTCAGCCTTCGTTCCTTGAAAATATATTTTCGCTGTGCGAATGGATGCTGATTAGCGTGGCATTGTACCGCTGCGACCTGAGGACGCGGCGCCGGCTTCTTTCCTCACTCGTGATAAAAATTAATTTGCCCTCTTATAAACAGTTTTGTGAAAAATTTAGGACGAGGGTAATTAATAAGAGAGCGACGTGCGCGTAGTGCCTACTTCAGGCGACAATATCGCTGGCCGCGTACAATTTTACAAGCGACAATGCGACCGGGGATCACGGTTCACAAAGCTCTACCGGGCCGTCCCGCGCCGCTCCATCCATCACTCGGAGCCACCGCCCCGCACTCTCAGACGGCCCGCCAGGCGACCTCTCTCGGCCCTGATCATTATTTAAAATATAGATGAGTGTTTTCTTTCCGATAATCGAGACTGTGATTGAGGGTCGGACACAATGGCGCCTCTGAAAGAGTCGCCCGTGGTAACACGGGGGCGGCGAGCGGAGACCTCGCTTATTTGTATTAGTAAATTGAAGGTGCAGTGGCCACTATATCGAGACCTCGGGCTCGGTCGGTGGGAGTTTGATTTTTAAAACCCGTCGGCGGAGTGGGGGATCAATTAACGTGGTCTTTGTGCACATTCTATCGGCGCGCAATGAAAAGAGTTGTGATTTTCTTTGATATGCGGAGACGCGGTTTGCCGAGTGAGAAATCAAAGGGCTCCATCGTGATGCATGACGGGTTTTATTAAGATTTAATGCCGCCAACGACACTCGGAGGCGGGAAAAGAACGAGTCTCAAGTATTCGATGTACGTTTTACATGACGCCATTTTGAATTCGGTCGTATAAGGGCTGATGTGAAAACGGAATGCGAAATCAACGCAATTCTAAAGTATATTTTAAATAAATATTACTGCTGTAAATATTTTTCTACAGAAAATACATTACTAGCAAGATTGAACATGAAATACATTCGCTTTCAGAATTTTATTACTATTTAACTGAAGTGGTGTTATGCATGATTCAAAGACATAGGCATCCTGTAATACTTTAAAAGTGGTAGTACCAGTAACAACAACATCTGTTGCGCGAGTGGGCCGCCTCGACCGAGGAGACAGGCGTGATGTATTTTATACTTCTGCGTTTCGTTTTCAAAAATACACCATCCCAGATGTAAAAGTTTTTCTATTTTAATCGTTTAGTTAACTATATTGTTATTTCTGTTTTCCAATATATTATTTCGTTTATCTAGACGAGTGAAACGGCCACTACAAATTTATGTACATATCTAACGTACGTACCCAATAACACGGTTAATAACGGTTTTATTTATTAGGCTTAAGCCGTTTGTATTTAAATAAAAAACTTCGTTTTTTTTTTACTTTTTAGTGTCTATAATACATGAAAACAAACAATAGTACATTGTACTAAACACATCGTTAAGCCTAGCCCTCTCCTGCGCGGCTTTTAAAATCACTTGCGCGTAGTTTTTACTTACTTTGTAGTTTAATCTCTTGATATCTTCTAAACTTTAAATTGGGCAGAATGATATAGTTTAAAGGGCAGTTATAATCTACATTAAATTATCTTGATAATTAACACATTTAAATGAATAAGGATTCATACCGAACACGAATAATAGCGTAGTAAGTACTAGCTGTCGAACAAAAAAAGAATCATCGAAATCACTTTTTAAAGTAATAAATGTACATACATGAAAAAAACACCGAATTGATAACCTCCTTCTTTTGAAGTCGGTTAAAAAGGTCTTCAACATTCGACAAATCCTTCAAAGTAATTTACAGGAAGCCGTTCCACTATACGGTCCTTTCTCAATCGTCCAACTCACTATCTACGATCATCAGCTTAACATGCAAGTTAATGAACACCCGTGGGCATACACTCGCGCTAGCCGGGTACCGGCACAGGGGGAGAGGTGGGCGCCGCCATCCCCACCCCACCCATCTCGACACGCCGTCTTAAACCCGACTTACACCGCTCGCCTCTTGTAACATTGCTACCGATATATGATTTTGTAAAATAGGTGTGAGAGAATCTTCCTTTTTTATAAAAGAACCAAATTATTGTTAGTAACCTCCAATCTCAAGCGACCTCAATTATGTACCAAAGATATAAGCAGTGATTATAGATCTTCACTACATACGGCCCCGGTACATCACTAACCTAATTCCAGCTCAAGGCAAATGAGAAGACAAGTTGTCATTACTACAGAGAACCAGTTTTCTTAACACATCTAATTCTAAAGAGAAAGGTGACCAAACTATCCTTCTCGTTAGAATTCCAATTTTCGAATTGCTGATGTCGTTTATCAGTGTCTATTATTCTTTCTCCCTCTCTCTTCACCCAACAGTCGTCTACTGCTGGACATAGGAAGTATTGAGAAGGTTGTTTGACAGATTAATGCCATTGAGTATAAAAATATCATAATAATAATAAATCAGCCTTTTCTAGTATGTTCCTAACTGCAGGGGCACAGGCCTCCTCTCCGAGAGAGGGCAGTGTGAAAATAATATGTATTAAATTAACAAATGAAGATCATAGCCAAGGGAATTAACAACTGTTGGAGGTGAAATATTCACTAGTAAGCTAGATAGACAATGTACTATACTGAACGATATCGACGAGGAGAATATAAAGATGGAACTTGATGGGAATTCTCTAAACATTTGGAAGCCACCACAGACTTTAAATACACTATAAAAATATAATTACTCCAAGACAATAAACCCTTTCAATATTCAGCCGCACCGTCAGTTTAGACAACTCACACGGTACACTATCGAGACATTATTAATTAAAACCCTGCTTAGGAAGACCGCACGTGTCCCCGGGCAATAGTCAGACAAAGAACGGACAGAATCGTCCGGGGAGCGGGGAACGGCTTCCATCGGCTAATCCGATCTCCGAAGACCAAGTATCGATGAAACCTTCGATGGTAAGATAATGTTCCTTGTATGCTTTTAATTATTCAAACGTTCCTTAAGACGTTTGTATACATATAAAGTATTTTAGTTATTTTGTAATTAAATGTATATGTATAAAAATATTGCCTATTTATTCCAACGTGTTAAACAGACAGACAACGTCGCCAGTGTAAAATCTAAGTACTTTATCTGCGTTATTTAGTTTATGAAAGATTTAAATTATTAATTAATGTAATAATTAACTAATTAATTAATTAAATAATTAATTAATGATTCATTAATTAATTATAATGAGATACAAAAACATTTTATTACCATACAAACAGTTACAAACGGTTTTTACTCTCGACATGAAACTTGTACAAAATGCTAAAATTAATTAGGAAAATGTTAACCAATCATCTCTCTATGAAACTAACGAATCAGATTTTCCTATGTATATCCTGATATATATTACATTTTAAAAGTATGTCATTCAAAACACACATAGACTATAAATATTTCTTAATCACAAGAAGTTAATAAATTTCCTCCGACCACCTTCAGCTAATGAGTAAAACACGCTCACTCCTATACCATCCACACCAATTCGTAACGCCACGATAAATAAGCCGACAATCGGAACAAATGGACAGGAGGCGAATTAAAGCCGGAGTATTTCGATTCTCATATATTAGGCACATCGATCTCACACGTCCCGGGGAAGGCAGGGCGAATGCTCGCTAACACGCGATCGTCTTAAGTTCCCATCCCCACCGCTAGCTGCCCCCACCAACTGCAAACAATTGTTTTGCAGCCGAATTGCGATACGATTAAGTTGAGATTTGATTGGACTTGCGTAAACACAGCTGTTTGGCAGCTATTACACCAACCGTCTACAGTTACTGTAGTTTTATCAAGAAATTCAACTAAAACACACTTCTCTTGCTTTTTCTACATTCATACTACGCCTACATGCTCGTCGGTTATAGGTTTTTAGTAAGCCACTAATCTGATCGATAAAAGATCTCCTAGAGCGTCCCCTACCAATGCTGCCACTCAATTTTGAAATATAAATTTGTTTTCTTATTCTCTCTATTATATACTCTCTTCATTCATCCTTTGATATTTATAAAACTTGTGTCTAATAGTCTAGCGTCTGTTAACTAGTTAAAATTCCGCATGTGACGACAGGCCTGATTTAATATAAGGATCACAGTTAATAATTTACATTTTTTTTTATGAAAGAAGGTGGAGAACAAGCAAGCGATTGACCTGATATTCATAATCGCTGCCCATGCCTAGCAAGATAAAGAGTTGCAGATACGTTGCCTACCTTTAATGGATAGAGGAGGGAATAAAGAGAAAAAATAATATTGCCTTCCATCCATCACCGCTCCGTCAAATTCATTTCCCAAAATTTTCTTATTAAAAAAGGATGGGAAGGGGAAGAGGACTAAACTTAAGCCTCCAGCACCTCACTCATCGTACGAAGCGTAGAATACTTTCACTTCACGCCTGTCTTCTGTGAGATCGTGGTATGTCACCAGTGAAACCGACCGATTCGTGCGTCAGATGTTGCGGACTCCACCACTGTTAAAAAGATTTTTGATAACACTTTTATGTTTAAATACCAAATCACATTTATTTTAATTGTGTGTTTTTTGTATGCAACACTTCGGTGTGACAGACGGCCACACTTAACACGGTACAACCAAAAACAAAACAATCCGATGCTCACCTCCTTGCGTCCGGTTGCTTACAGTAAATTTACATCCCCGGCCATCTATCCCGCAGGTCCGCCGGGTCGGCAATAAAATGTTCTTAGCGAAGAGGAAAACGTCTTAACGCCCCGAGAGCGGGAGGTGATCACTTCTCTATTTCGCGTACTCTGTCGACTACAATGTTCGAAACTGTTGTTTGTTATTAATGATTCTCTACCTATTTCTCGTATTTCGTGTGTAGTGATTTAGTGTTAGGTAAAGTATCACGAATTCTTTGATTAACTGTTAATTTTTGTAACATTGGTAATTGAACAATCCCGTTAGTAAGAAATATAATCGCGAAGTATGTAATAATTACTATGTTGTACAAAATGATTCAGTTAAAATAAGTTAGTAAACGAGCTGAAGGTGTACGAGTTTAATTGCCCACCAGCGGCTTCTTACACTGTATTCAGTTATTGATAAATGATGTGATGACCACCAACCCATGACCCCTTCACGTGCCGAAGCCTGATATATACTTAGTTTGAGATTTAGTACATTTTTGAAGTGAAAACATCTTTGGCCGCGTTATACGATATTTGGTTTGTTGTAATCTTATAGGTTCGCGTGAACATGCTCAACATGCGTCAGCAACTTGCTTATTAGAATTTAGAACAGTTTAGACGAACTTTTTTTCATTTATATTTCTTGTATTCAATTTTGAATTTTATTGGTAAAATACAAAGGTTTATTTTTGTTGGTTATTTATTTATTTTGAACTATAGTCGCGCCTTCCCACCTGTTTTGAGATTTCATTACTGTCGGCAGTCCTTATCACTTTACGACTGTTTTTTTTTTTTTATTTAAATTTGCGTACGTACTTAACCAATACAACCAAACAATATTCGCCAGGCAGGTTTGACATACCAAGTGAAGTCCAAGATTCAAAACTTCAAAAGTTAATTAGAACACTTTGTACAGTTTAAGTGCAAAAAATAGCGCCTAATTGTATCAACGAAAGTTATATCAAGAAAGCAAGCAATCAGTTGACCGCAAAAACAAAAGACTGTTGTTGTATCAGTGGTTCTAACTACTAAGGATGTACGAAGTAACCCTTTACCTCATCTGTTTGCCTGTGCCGATGCTATCTTATAATAATGACAATGTTTGCGCAGGGGACCTGAAGGTGGGCGCGGCGTAAATTGGCTAACCGTTAACATTAAAGTTTAAGTGAATTAGTAATTTGCTATACGGTATCTGATCGACCCATGCCGGCCGGCAAAGGTGTTTACTTGCGTCTTATGTAAATTTACTACTACTAGCTGTGGACCGAGCTCTGCGTTGACTTTTATATGAAAGATCGTATTTTTTTAAATATAGCGCCATCTAACAAAAACATGAGATATCAGTAAGTTAGCCCTTGACAACGCTCCAACAATAGACAATGCAAATAACAAGATGGCGCACATTGTTTATTTACATATTTTTGACGTTTTTATGGACAAAACACCTATATAGATAAATTTAAAAATAAAAACTGAATCTAAATATAAAATTTCATTAAAATCATTAGAACCATTACCGAGATCCAGTTTATATCTACATATAAGGTTTTAGATTTAACATGAATGTTTGAAAAGTTAACATACTTTAGTATGTTTTAATAATATCCCCTCTGATAATTCGTAATCACTTTCATTACTGGCTGAAGAACAAGGTTCAGTATTTAAATCTCGTTCTTTAGCTTTCTTATGTCTCACAGCCACTATTGACACTACTAATTTAAATACGACTAAACTGGAATTATGTTTAATTTATATAACATAATACAAAAGCTTTTGAGAAAAAGTTTCGGCAGAATTTGACCACTTGATCTTTGGATATTTTAGAGCAAAAAGGTGCAATATAAGAAATTAACTTAAAGGTCCGAGATGTTCTAGAGCTCTAAATCTGCAAACGGGCGGAGGTGGACGGCGCACCTAACATCAGATTAACAATCGAGCCGGGCAAAGGGCTATTTGGTCGGGCTACTGGATATAAATTTACCAGAAGAGCCTCATATTTTCATTAAAGTTATATATTATTATAAATTACATAAGAATGCGTGTTTTGAAAACATATTAAAGGAGTCAAACGTCGTAGTTACTTTGAAAAAAAAAATCACTTGATTTATAACATCAAATATAACAAGAAGCACTGCATTCAAAGAAGTTTGAAGATGTGACAAATCATCTTATTCGACAATAAAAATACAAGTAAACACGTAATATACGGCAGCAAAAATTCGCATGTTTATTAAAACTAGAGATTTCTTACGGAGACTGCCGCATCTAGATCGTATAACGCGGTGTTCACTACGTCTTGATTCCTCCAGTGGTCACTATAAATTGCCCTATGAGAAGTAGTGATTTAATCGGCAACCTCAGGGTCCCTCAGGAAACCCATTAAATCGTATGGTCAGAGAGGATAATTAATTCCGCGGTGGCTCCAAGTGAGATTAATGGGGGCTGCTGGAATTGGGAGATTTTTCCAATGGCAATTGGTTACTTGAGCGGGTTAATGACGGTATATCCTCTATTGTAGTTGAAGAAATTTTAAGTTTGTCTTGGTGATTAAAAAAAATTGTAAAAAAAGTGTGAGATATTAATTTTCTTTTCAATACAAAAACATCTCTATAACTCAAAAATCTATTCTATTGAAGAGCCAATGGTCTAAGGGTTTAGTGTACACTCAACATTAAAGGACGCGGGTTCGAATCCGCCATTCAATTATTGTCGCGAACCATCTGAGCACATGTTTACGCTTAGTAGGGTTGAAAAAAGGGTTAAAAACAAGTATAAATAAATAAATATAAAAGTTAAAAAGTGGTTAAAAATGTTGATGTCATTTTCCAAATTTATATACTTAATGTACACGATTAACAATCACGATCATTACCTTGACCTATAAAGAGTTGGTTGGAGACAGTTAAAACTATTTGATCAACAAAAATGAAACTGCGTCTCAAGTCGGAGCGTAGCTTAACTCAGTAGTCGTAACTTAATGTGCCAAGTTATTTTACGATCAACACACATTTGAGTAGATAGCGAATGTGTCAAGCTTGGTGTTTGATAATCGGATGATGACAACTCTGTCAAAGCACATCAATTGGGAGTCAGCTCAGCCGCGTACATTTACGATTGCTACATTGCCGCTGTCCAGGCGTAGCTGGGGCACCGCGGCAAGCGGCACACACAGTACGTAAGATCGGTTGACAGATTAATCCCAGTACCACCACAGTATTTTTTGAATTAGATGTTGGTCCCTGATAGCCAGAGGGGCCTAATTGAAAATTAAGATAGATCAGATATTAAACAGAAATTTTAAATTACCTTCATACTAATTCAATAAAATATACATTCAAGTTGATAGGTAGGCATACCTGAAACAAGAAAGAAATAATTAGCATATATTTTAATATAGATAAAAATTAAGTATGTACGTTTGTTATTTATGCACTCCTAAATTCATTACCCTGCCCTTTTCCCACATTTTTTTCATGTGTGGTCGGCACAGTACAATCGGAATTCATAGTAGGTTTTGGCTTTAGTTTTGTTACGGCCGGCTGTCTGCCAACCCTCCACAGGTATATATATGAAGTATTAGTTGTATGGCTGATTCGAATCCACAACCATGTTGTGCATGTTTCGCATCCCATACCATTAGGCTATTAATGCTTATGCTATGCACTCCTAAACCATCCTTCTGATAATGTTTAACCTTTGGTGAGTTTTTCTCCATTGCCCATGGAAGGCTTTGGCCAAAAACAAGTTTTTCTCTTTATTATCATTTTGTATGTATATTCAACAGCACTCCAATATAAGTAATGGGTTGCCATATCCATCAACTTTTTTCCCAAAGATCATTAAACCCACAAATTTGCTAAACTATTGCCCATACCCTAGGCACATGTCTCAAGTGGTTGTTTGCACAAAAGAATCAGCAATTGTAGTTCCATTGGTTCAAATTAAGAGTAATAAATACAGACAACACAATAATAATGTAGAACATCTCTTTCTTAAGAATGGAATGTTATATCTTGATTAGCCACAATAGACAATATTTGGTGGGGGAAAATTTTATAGGTTAAATTTGCAATAGTTACGACAAACTTTTTTTTAAATTTATATTTCTTATATTCAATTTTGAATTTTACTGTTAAGATACCAGGGTTTATTTTTGTTAATTATTTATTAATTATTGCATTATAGTCGCCCCATCCCACCAGTTTTGAGTTTTCACTTCTGTTGGTAGTCCATATGACTGCATGTGTTTTTGTGTATTCTTTTTATTGCAGTATCTTTACGTGGACCTCAAAGAAACAGATGGCCGAGCTGTTAATGACTACTGTTTAAGAATTTTCACATAAAAAAATCCCATGTTGCTGTGAAATAAGGTATAGATATGATTAATTGTCCACTGGATAAGTCCCAACAAGTTCCAATCTTTGACGAAATTTAAAGGGAGTCCAACACAACTCCACAGTTTTGAGACTTAAAAAAAGTATGACAAAATTTATTAATGACCTTGATTTGACCTAATAAGAAAAATTAAAATGGCCACAATATTCTAACAATGGCAAGCATAAAGTTTGGTATTATAATTATGTATTTGTCTAAGAAATGTAAACAGATATATAATATATAAATAATTTACACACAAACAATGTTATCTACCAAGTTAGTAGCTTTCACATATTCAAGGCTTCAACATATAACAAAATCCTCCTAAAAAGCCTGCAATTAGACATGATAACTCCACTGAATCATGATGAAAATTTACAATACAAAAGTTGTTGGTTACTAGAGTAGTGGATACCATAGATATACAATTAATGTTCTCTATGGACTTCAAGTAATGTAACGGTTCAAGTAACTTGATAAAAATTTTAAGCAACTTTCAGATTAGGCAAGTGGTTCATCATGTGACGATAGGTACCAATCAGATTACCTGTACGAAATCAGACTGGTCACTAATGCTTAACATAATACAGACATTATGGAATACTGAAGATCAAGTTCATGTATATATTTGACACTTTGCAAAGTATTATTTTTGTTTTAATAAAGCATGGGAGGTTTGTCGGAAAGATTTACAAAGAAAGAAATCAAAGTGCGAGAGAAACAATAATGCTAGTTATTTCTAGACTTTAACATGCCATTTAAATGAAGGACCCAATAACTTTGATTAACTGCAAGGTTTGCTCACTTCAATGAATGATACATAACAGAAAAATTGGATTTAAACAAAACCAGTGCGCACTACACATGCAGAGATTTTCCAAAATCCTAAGATCTAGCAATTTTAAATTTATGATCACTTGAAATATATAGCAAAGAAAATATGAATATTTATTATTTTAAGGATTTGCAACATAACTAAGTAATAGCAAAAAAATTAGTTTAGTTTTCTCATAAATAAATGGTTGTTATTTGCCATTATAAATAATTCACTAGCTTGTTTAGTATGAAAGATATGATTATGTTGCACAATGCTAGCACTTATGTGATTTAATGCATTAACTATATATATCTGGTGAAAACATCATTTACAATTTCCATACAGAAATAAATAGTTACGACGTATGTCATCAATGTACCTTTAGTGTACTTTCAGGACCCTTTAAAATAACTAAATACAATTTTATTGATATCAGTAGTCAAGTACAGAACAATAAAAAAAAACAAAATTATTAACCTAATAGACGAAAACAAAAACATATGCGATACATGACAATATAACCTATAAAATGTAAACAATAAAATTAAAAGATTTCAACAAAGCTTATCATAAAAAGCTGCGTACCTGGTACGGTGTATCATCAGGATGCTCTTCCAAATGTTTCAGATTGAGACAAAACAGGCAATTCTCAACAGAGTTCCAAACGTAAAGAACATCATCTTTCAATTCTATAAAATTATACAACTTGGCACTTGTATTCTCTTGCAAGCTATCTTTTATATCCTCGAAAATTTTATGTTTGGGCAAAATAGTATCATACAATCGAGTATCCATCATTCAATTAGTTTTCAACTTACTTTGTTTTGAAAACTTCTGTTAGAACGTTTGACAGATTTGTAATCGCGGTATTTTGCGTTCCGTTTCGCGAATCATTCAATGGATTAATTGGGCAGAACCTTTACGTTGTATATTTAAACTTTAAAAAATATTCATTTATTACAGATACCTCGCTAATTATACAAATATAAAGTAACTAATTTAAATCCTTAACTTTTCTGCACAGCAGAAGGTGGCTAACGACCAATCGGTCGTCAGCATTGACACCACTGCTACACAACAAAATCCGCAACCATTAAAAAAAAATGTCTCATAGGCATTTCGTTAGGAAGGTTTTTTTATAAATAAAAATGATCAAAAGAAAATAACCAACTTGTGCTATTAATTCTGTCTCTACTAATTTCTACTCAATGTTCACATCTTTACTGCCATGAAAGAAAGTAACGTAAAAGACAACTATAAGGGCCGGCACCTCACCTGTAGCAACTCTGCCGTTAAGCATGTTTATCGGCGGCTGTGATACTGATCTATAATATCGACCTCCCATTATAGTAATGTTATAAAACTGAAGAGTTTATTTGTTTCAATGCGCTTATCACAGGAATTACGAATCGAATTTTAAAAATTGTTTTTTGTATTTGACATTAATATAAAATAATATTGTATGTGTAAATAAATATGCATATTTTTTTTACTGCAGTTTTACAAGTATTCGCGACAGGATGGTATTAGATACATTAAAGATTGAGATTAGTTGATAAAAATCTCAATCTTTAATCAATACACTTAGCAACATAGCTGTATTACTATTATCATTTCATATAAATATAATAAATACATTTTTCTATCGTGTTAGGGTTTATCCGTTTGCTCTGCCAACTATGAATATTGCTTCTCTACAGTAGTCCATAAACGCTGGTCGGATTTTGACATTTCGTACGATTTGCTCGACGCTATTCTTTGTTATTGCAACCTCTATCCTGTGAAAAGAGAATCCGGGACGGTTTGTAAGAATTTGGTCAACTGTCTCTTCACTCTCTCCATCGCAGACACAGAATGGATCAGCGGCAATGCCAAACCTGTTCAGGTATGCTTTCATGTCTCCGTGGCCAGGAAGGAATTG
>JWHW01035797.1:100495-118850 GCA_000931545.1 Papilio glaucus | reverse complement strand
GACAGATACGTCTGGAATCGCTTGACAAATGGAATAAGCGGTACGTGGAAGGGGACACGGCTTCAACAACCAAGCTCTTCTTCCCCAACGTAACCTGCGCCCCCGCCACACTTAGGCAGGAAGAGCTAGGGCCCGTGCTGGTGTTGCATCGGTTCAAGTGCAAAGAGGACCCCTCGTGCATCTGCGACCCAGCTCGGGAAGAAAGCGTGCTGCACGTATTGACAGAGTGCCCAGTATATGAGGCGAAACGGACGGAACTGGAAATAAAATTAAAATGTAAAGTGAATAAGGATAATATAAGTAAATTAATTAATAAGAAAGACACAAGAGGAGATTTTATATCATATTGCAAATCCGTAGCCCTTATAGCTATTAATAGGAATAAGACATAAAATGTACAGGGTATTTATTGATAGTTCCAGGGTATAAATGTAAGCTTTAATTATATTTAAATTTATTTGGTCTTAATTGTATTTTAAATTTTTATCAATTGTATCTTACTGTATTTTAAATTGTATTTTTAATTTATTTACAACGTTGTTGATAGTATTTTAATCCTTTTTAAATTAATATCATATTATAATTTTAATTGTATTTTAACCTAATTATAGCGTTTTTAACTGTATTTTAATTAGTCATTTTATAAATGTAATCTCGAAAAGCTTTATTTTACTGTATTTAAATTGTTTTACCTAATTGTATTTTAAAATTGTAAATGTATAGAAAATATTTTAAACCAAACTGTTAATAAATTAATGAAAAAATTATTAACCCCGGTAAAAAAGGTCCCTGACCGACCATGTTAAGGGGAACGAGAGGGCGGTATAGAGCCGCCCATCAAAAAAAAATTTATACTCGTTTATCCATTCGTGTTACTAGACACATCCATCTCAACATTCGCATTTCTCTAGGCCTCCGGCACCTCACTCGTCCGAGCCGTGCTAGAGATGATTATGTAAATGAAACTCTTGTATTGACATCTTTATTGTATATTTAAAAAAAAGCTTGATAATAGGAAATATATCAATTTGTACATTATTGTTTACAGAATAATAAAATATGGTTTCATTGTAGAGTGATTATAGTTTTTACAACACGTTATGTATGACGTCATGATGACTCATCACGCTATAAGGTTCACTTTAGTACATATTTTGTAGTCTGGTGCTGAAGGGTAAGTTACTTTCCTTTTATTGTGGATATTTTATTGACTGGTTCGAAAGAACCTACATAGTACATAATTTAGAAATTAAAAAAAACTTTTGCATCTCACCAAGAAAATATAGATAAAATAGATAAGAAAGAAATTACGAAAATTAAAAAAAAACTGGCATAACTTTTACAATTATCTGCATGTATCCCATTATATGACTATTTCACCAACAAGCCGTTATCCGAAACGAATTCAGATCCAGTGATGCCTCTCGCTTTTTCGCTGGCTAAGAAAAGAATCAAATCAGCGATCTCTTCGGGATCACTGACTCTTTTTAGAGGAGTAGTTGCCACAAAGTAATCCCACGTGAGATCTGTACCATTTATAATGTCGGTTCGCACCGGTCCTGGACTCACGATGTTCACACGGACTCCGTGCTCGGCCAATTTTAGCGCGACTCCGCGGGAGAAATGATTCAGTCCAGCTTTGGAAGTGCAATATGATATAAGATAAGGGGAACAAAAGTTGCAAGATGCGGCTACGCTGGATATATTAACAATGTTTCCTTTTGTTTCTATCAGATGCGGTATTGCTAGATGCGTTATGTAAACCGGTGCTCGTAAGTTTGTATTCATTACGCGGTCGTAATTCTCCATAAAATCGTCACTAGTAATGTCACAGCTTTCGGCAATACCGGCGTTGTTGACTAGTACGTCTAATTTTCCGAATTTATTTATAGTTTCATCTATTATTTTCTTGGCCTCGATATCTTTTGCTACATCAGCTTTGATCACCAGATGTTTCTTGCCGAGACTTTCACATTCCTTGTTCACATTTCTCAATTTCTCTTCATTTCGTCCGACTATAACAACCCTCGCCCCCTCCTTAGCAAATGCGATGGCGGCGGCGGCCCCGATGCCGGCGCTGGAGCCAGTCACTATCACTACTTTATTGTCAAAACTCATGTTGTTTCTTGCTGTATTCGCCAGTCGGTCTTAATTTCTGTTCTGAGATTGTATTCGTTAGAGACATCATTATATATGCACGCTAAATAATAACAAAAAATTTTTTACTCATTAAATACGCGGTTAGTTTGAAATGACTGGTCTTTTAGATCTATTTTTAGCTTTTGAATACATTATAGAAACAGGTATACTACAAACATATTGTTACGATGAATTTATTGCAAAGCTATTGTATATTTAAGTACATCGAATATATGTAATTTCTTGGAATTTAACTAATCGTTTGCAAGTAAGCAGTTTACTGTTGCGTGTAGTATAAGGTGCGGGTTGAGCAACCGTTGCTGCTTACATTGCCCGTCGCCCTTGTCACCCCAGTGCCTCACATTAACTCCTTGCAGAAACACGCTCTTATTTTCTCTTCCTCTTATACACTTCACCGTATTTTGTTTGTAACCGGCTTATCAAATAGTAAGCATCAATTATATTATATTTTCTGGTTTTAGATAGAAAATATTTTCATTTCGTGACACATTTACAGTCACACAAAAAATTCCTTAGGGTACTTTTCGAAGTCCTAGGAGACTAATATTTGGCATGTAGACTAGGTATCGTATACAAAAAAAAGGCAAAATCAAGAAATCGGAAGTTTAAGCTCTAGTAAAGGGTAGCGGTCGACGCATGAGAGCGTCTGACGCGCTCACACTAGAATCTTGAAATTTCAATACCAGATGTCCATTGTAGACCTTATCAAATATATTAAGAATCAATTACATAAATATGTTTTATGGATTATATAAATACATAAATATGCACTTTAATTAAATGTCAAACAATTAAATTGTGTGTTTAGTTAAAAGAATAATGGTAGTAACATTTAGTATATAAATAGCAACATTGTTTTGTACATCTGGCAGCACTGTTATCGTTTTTTTTATGGTAGCAGGTGGCAAACGAGCAAGCGGATCACACGATGTTTAGTGAACGCTAGCCATGGACATCCGCAACAAGCAAATGTGTTGCAGTGGAACGAGGAGGGCCTAGACAGGAATAAGGATATGTCCTTTTCCCCGTTAACCCCCTCCCCGTCCAATCCTTTTCCCGTTCCCATCCTATCCTTATGAGGAAAGGGTGGGAAGGGGAAGAGGACTAAAATTAGGCCTCCGGCATCTCACTCATCAGACGAAACGCAGGGTACTTCTACTTCCCACCTGTTTTCTGTGAGGTCGTGGTATTTCACCGGTCGAGCCGGCCCATTCGTGCTCTACCACTGTTAAAAGGTTCCTCTTCCCTTTCTTCCCGCCTGCTAGATGTCGTCCGACATCGAACTTTTAATATAACGGAAGTGTTAAGGTTAACAGTTATTTTGCAAGTATAAAGTGTTTTAATCAACAAAATTAGTTGACATACTGTCAAATTAAGATCTCTCGTGACGTGAACCCCTAACAGATTTGTGCTGAAATGTATGGTTTGGCCGATCATGTCCCTGGAACGTGGCAAAACATTTAAATCAATTAGTAATAGTTTATGTGATAATCATGAAAGAGCCAAGCTGTTTTTATAGCATAAATCGTAGCATGTAATAGAGCTTTTACTCGGTGTGGTTCTACCAGAGATATCGTAACATTTTACTAGAAGCCTTATATCCTTATGAGTCTTGGACAATTTTTTTCTACATCAAATGTTATTAGTGGGATGTCTTTTTCTGTATCCCTGGTAATCGTTAAGGCGTGCGGGCGTAACAAACAAACAATGTTGCATTCCCAAATATAATATTAGCTATGATACATTTATCTATCGTAAACTTATATGATCACAACACGTCGGCTGGCTTTGAAACCTGACTGGCCAGAGTACAAGTGAGTCCTCAACCCACAATGTTCTAACAAAATCATTACTATATCCTGCGACCTTGACAGCGCAGTCTCAAACGAGCTTATAAAATATATCCGCGTTTATTTGCATGTTCATGTGACTGTTAGCTCCTGCACGCTCTCACAACGAATGGATAGCAAGGAACGATATGAATTATGGCAACGCCGCCGTCATCCAAAGCAAGCATTAAAAATGATCTGTACGAACTTTTTGGCAATTGACAAAGTCAAAGGCGTCATTATTATTTCACACGGTCACCCTTCGATATTTTAAAGTAAATATGTTGATCATTTTGGAGAGAAAAATTACTTATCCTTCCATTCCGTAACATTTATCACGCCTTCCTCCTACAAAAGTTACAGGCAGTTTTAGTAATATAGCGAATAACTACCGTCAATTTAACAGCACCCAACATCAGCCAAATTGATATAGTATAAAACGATTAAACTGCGTATACAAAACAAATTCGTAGTCATTTGGTAGGTAAGGTCAAGTTGACGTCCAAAAAGCTTGGTGTGGTTGGTAGAGCGAAGCGGTATTTCACGCCGGCCCATCGCTTATAGTTGTGTAAGACGCAGGTTCGGCCTCATAATATGGAGTACTGCTTGCATATCTGGACGTGTGATCCCAAATACCAGCTTCTTCCATTTGACAGCGTACAACGGAGAGCGACCCGAATCGTCAACGACCTAGCTCTCACTGATCGAGCATTTCGAAGAGACGACGAAGCATTTCTCTTTGCATTTTTTACCGCCTTTACCATGGGGAGTGTTCCGAAGATCTGTTCGAAACAATTCCTGCCATTGAGTTTCGTCATTGCTCAACAGAACTCCAACTACCATCCTCATCAATTTTTCTGCCTCGAAGTCATTTGAAATATTGTTATAAAATATTTTTTTATTTAATTTCTTAAAGAAAAAAATAGATGGCCCTGTTTTATAAAAATTAATGAAGACAAAAATTGCAATATTATAACACGCTTATATTTTAGTTTCGGTGATATGTAACGGACTCTTTAAGCTTGTTGTTGTCACTCACTTCTAAATGTTTAACATTGTATAATTATCAAGGGCCGATGACTATACAATTTGAGTTTTGTTCACTTTTTTTTTCAGTTTGTGTAATGGTTGAATGCAAATTAAACCGCGCTCAAAGTCAAGGGCGAACCGCGAATTTGTGGAGGGGCCTGCGCTACAAGTACGGATCCTACCTAAAAGAACATTGGCAGTCAGTGAGGATCGGACGTGATAGGAGTGACGGCAATCACTCCCCCCTCCCCGTAACTCCCCACTCCCCCTAGTCCATTATCAATATATAGACTAAAGATAAATCCGATCGACGCACATAATCGTGAAATCGCGTTGATTGTGTTTTTATCTATTGGCCAAAAAAATGTAAATTAAAAATCTGCTGAATAAACATGACAAATATTTATTGTGCAGACATTGTGCAACTAGTCACAACATGACACTTTTTTTTTATGGTATAAGGTGGCAAACGAGCAAGCGGATCACCAGATGTTTAGTGAACGCTACCCATGGACATTCGCAACAATCAAATGTGTTGCAGATGCGTTGCCTACCTTTAATGAACAGAAGAGGGCATAGACAGGAACAAGGATATTTCCTTTTCCCCCTTAACCCCCTCCCCGTCCAATCCTCTTCCCGTTCCCATCCTATCCGTATGAGGAAAGGGTGGGAAGGAGAAGAGGACAGAAATTAGGCATCCGGCACCTCACTCATCAGACGAAACGCAGAGTACTTCTGCTTCACGCCTGTCTTCTGTGAGGTCGTGGTATTTCACCGGTCGAGCCGTCACATTCGTGCAACAGATGTTGTTGTTGCGGGCTCTACCACTTTTACTTTGTATACACGTATTAGGTATGAACAAATAGGTAAGATAAAGGATTGGCAAATTAACATTCCACTGCCGGTAGGCACAAAAAATGTATTGTCTTCATATAATGAGTGTCTTCTAGTCGATGGGACGTTTACAAGTGACCTGTGACCTGTGCATTACACAGTAAGATTCCGTTACATTGATAGTTAGATACAAATCAAGCTAATAGTTAACTACTACTATTAACTCCTTAATTGTACTAAAGAATTATCACAATGGATAACCACCACACTATAAAATCAAGTTTTTTTTAATTCATATTGATTCAATCCCTTATTTAAATCTTAACGCCGAGAGTTGAGCAAAGGCAACTCTACTACCATCGCTGGCAATTGGCCCTCAACACTGACAAATCACTATCACACAATATATTTGTGAAATATTAGCACAATTGAAGGGTTGATGTGGCTTTATATATAAGAACTAGATTATATGTGTTGCTTAATGTACATATACGTACATTGATAAAACTGAGACCAATGTTAAATTGTAAAAGCTAAATTAGATTGAACCCTTACGTAGATCTTCGTTGGCGATTCTAGAGGTCAAGTTTATATTGACATCAAATCGAACTCCAGTTTAAAATTTATTACGCTATGTCTTAGACCATTGTAAAGTTCATCCGAGAATCAACATTGCTCACTACTCGGCAAGTTATTACACACCGTGGCTCATTCAATATCTTTATGTATTTTTTTTTCATTCTAATTTCGTACTGCGGTGGTCTGAGCACGAAGATCGATTATTTAGCTTAATTTCTACTCTTACGCTGCTCCTCCGATAAATTCAGCGTCCCTGACACTTTGAGTTATTTAGTAGTGCACTGGTATTTCCTTGTACAGACGACAAAAACACCTAATAGTTGAACCGTAGATTATTGTCGCTTAAAAACATTGTCTAGAGCATTTTCAAGGCTATGTTTCGTTTATTAAATCTGATTTTGTTTGTAATTAAATATATAATAACTAGATTTCCAGCAGTTTAATTATTCAATGGACGGCTTGTAGTTAAAACTGTGGACATCGCCATACAACATGGGATTGTGGTCAAGCAATAGTTTAGCTACAAATATAAAAGGAGAGATGTGTGCTAGGATCGCGCCAAATGGAAATCCGTGGTCTCTGCCTACCCCTCTGGGTTACGGGCATGAGCGCATATTTATTTATTTATTTTATATAAAAGGCGACGGGTTTATGTATTCCCTCCCTTCTTTAAAGACTCCAAAACGGCTGGACCGACTTCAATGAAATTTTCAGAATTGTCAAGCGGAGGATCCTGTGAAGTTTGGTAGCGATCGGATCAACATTAGTGCTACCCGGGCGAAGTCGGGTCGAATCACTAGTCCATTACATAATAAAGAATATTTACTAACATTGATCATTAAGGCGATCAAACGACCAAATGGAACTTTCTTCAATGCATGTCTTTTAGGATCAGCAGTTTCTAGAAAGCGGATTGTCTGAGCACGGATCTGTAATGTCGAGTCCTAGTCTACATATGACTAACACATTACTGGCATATATTAGAAGGTAACGCATTTAGTCGTTAATTCCGGTCTGGGTATTGAATGAATGCTCGGCTCGCGGCGGCGCGGATAGACCTTTGTCTTGAGAAGACCGCACAATGGACGCATTACGTCTTATTGTTGTCGCCTGCCCCCTGACCGACAGCGTCCGTATATTCATTCCATTATGATCATGAATAACACGCGGATGTGCGCTGCGACATACGGACGCTCAGAGACCGCAGACAGATTAGTAAAATGTATCACATCATCGAATACAAATAAACTTTGGTCGGAAGTCAATCGACAATTTACTATTCTCAGCAGTTCTGTGATTATAATGATTGTACTGATTAACGAATATTTTGTTATACGTTTTTATATTACCTTATTAATAAAATTCCAGCGGTATTCCAAACCAATACGACTTAAAGTCCTTCAAGAAGAGACCGTACACCTTCATGAAAGGCCGGCAAGACGTCGGCACTTCCTCAGGCGTTGTGAATGTTCATGGGCGGCAGTGAACCCGTTGCTTGTTTGTCCCCATATCCTATAAAAATATGTTTGTATGTTTGTTCTCTCAGCGCTCCTAAATCAAGAAAATATATTTTTTACATAACTGAAGAAACTTTAAATTTCGTTCATTCATGCAAGTATACGTTAAGGAACTGATTGCTATTTTTATTAGACAGGCGTTTTTTTGCTTGAACACATTTTGAAATACTTTTTTTTAAAGCCTGCAAAATACTGTAATACATTATTATTGTAGGTACAGGTCCTAAGAGAAGCTGTCTCCTTCCTGGTACTGTTTATAGTGCAAATGTATAGTATTACATACAATAGTTTTATACAAATATTGTTATATTCAGATATTCGAGTTAATTACTCTTTTTCAGTTGACGATGATTAACGTGGTGCCCCTGCCCCCTCTCTCCTCAGTATTATGTTTTTTGGTTAGGAATGTTATCAATGGTGTAATTAAATAATATTGACAAAATACCAAACTGTTATACTATAACTTTAAATGATTTTAATAGTTGCATTACATTATATGTATTTTCCTTAGCTAATATATGTATAGTTTCTGTATGGCTGTCAACGCTTGGGAGCCGTGTGTCTCGAGCTCAATTCGACAATTAAGATTCCTTGGCTCATTGTAATTACACCTATGCGGGTTTCTTAATGAAGTTAAAGGGAATTAATTATTTTAGGGGGGCATAAATTTAATCTTCGCCGGCCTTTACTTGCGACGTTACGGCCTTAACTTGATTAAGGCGTTATCTTTGTTTCAAAATCTCAGGTTTGTTTCATAATGCCTCAGTTAATATAAATATAAAAGATAATTTTTGTTATATTTATGCAGCCGTTGGCAATTATGGCAATCGGGGTTATTGACGAGCCTCATGGAGGCTGCAAGCTGCATCACAATAACACTTCATAGGATAGGAACAGAAAATAAAACCCATTGGAAGGTATGCTTTGAATGCATCAGAGATGAACGAACTAGCTTTTTAAAATTAAATTGTACTTAAAGGAAACAGAAATAGTGATAACGTCAAACTAATGGAGAAATACTTGAGTCGTAAGCCCATACTCTCCTGCCACGCACAGCCGCGCTGTGGAACGGTCTGACCTCGACGGTATTTCCAAACCAGTACGACTTAGGGTCCTTCAAGAAGCGAGCCTATCTCTATCTTAAAGGCCGGCAACGCACCTGCAGTTCCTCTGGTGTTGCAGGTGTCCATTGGCTTCGTTGATCAACCTGGTGTTCCCGCCGAACGTTTGCCCTCTTCTCTTACATATAAAAAACTAAGAAACAAGATTCCTGAAGTTAACGTTCACAAAAAGAAAACGAGCCCTTACCTGTGAAGAACACTCTTGCACAGGAATTATAACAATGGTGGTCAAATATTTTCTGCATTTGGAGTTTGGTCTGCGTATATTTTGTCGGGATGACGGTAGTAAATTGGTATTAAATTGCATTATGCGTATCGCATTCTTTGGTGAGGAAAAGACGCTTCTTGGTAAAACAAACAATAAGTTTTGAACTAAGTACAGATAGGAGTAAACTAAATTTAAGCACATCCCGCTTTTCTTATGAGGTATGAATAAAACTTCCGGGTACTTAAAACTAACGCGAACTTGTAAACATATCTAAAGCATTCTGCATCTTTTCACTTTCCTATTTTTTTAATAAGAAAAGGAAGGGAAGGGGGAGAGGATTTCATAGGGGTGGAGATGGATAAGAAAAGAAAATATCTTATTTTTTTGGTTATCCTGTGACCTTAAAGGTAGGCAACGCATCTGCAACTCATTAGCGTGTCGCAGACCGGTAGCGGCCACTTCATATCTGATGAACCGCTTGGTCGTGTGGGGTGGCAAAAGTATTGACTGTTTGGTTTTTAAACAGTAATAACAACTTCTCCATTCCAATCACTAAAGCCAGTGCGTACAGTCTCGGTAGTATTTTCTTTAATCTTGTTTAAAATGTAGTCATTGAAATAAAATTATTCTCGATGGCTGCACACATTATAATGAAAAAATAATTTTCATTACCTTAACAAAACAAAATGAATGCAGTTAAACCAACCTTATTAGAAAAAACTTTATCGGTAAGCGGCATGAAAAAACCAACCCTCTGTGTTATTTGAAAAATATAACAATCTAATCTAATCTTCCGTACTACAATAGAAATAAGGTTTAAAATAGAATCGTCGTCTGGTCGCGACGGTGAAGAGTTAAAATTGTAGGTTTATAGTTAATATTGACTCGTCGACATTTCGTCGGGAACTTTTCTCATTTCGAAGCCAGTCAAACTGAAACTCGAACGCTTAGTGGAGTGCCGCCCTGTGTCTAGCGCTTTGTGTTAGATATTGTTCAAATTGTGTTAACAAGCGAAAAATACTATTCGCTTTCATATACATACTTCTATTTTTATACATAACTAGTTTAATTACTGGCTTATGTATAACAGAGAACGACGACCAACTGAGTAAATGATATTATTTTAATATTCACAACACTCAGGTACCAGCGTTTGTGTAGGAAAAAAGGAGAATAGTGGGTGAAGAAAATGATGAAAAGATAGGGGTGGGAAAGGAAAGAAGATGGAGATAGACGTGGGAAAAGAAGGAATATAAATTCCTTTTTCATGCCCGTATTTTGGTGATATCGTAGCACACCCGGTCGAACAGAATATTTCAGCTAAAAGTCTTCGCACATCAAACTCAACGTCCACTCCGCTATGACTGCACTTACAGCGCCATAGAAATGTGAGCGTTATATCGTGTGCCTTACGTTATACTTTCGATTATTTAATTTAAATATTTGACCGTCCACCTCGACTCTTAAAACATACTAATAAATCGATTTTGTTGTAAAACTTGTTTAAATGTAAGCCCTTACATGCCACCGTGTTAGAAGGTAGCCAAGGCCTATGAGTAAAAAAGTTCAAAGGTTTCGCTGGTCGGTTACGAAGATTCCGAGCATTTACGACTTAGATTTGCTTTGTGTTGCCAGTGAAGGAAACTTGACGCTATTTAAGGCCTTTACGCACTGAGACGACATTGTTGTCGTGTATCTGCATTTTAATTGTTCAATATCCTGTATTGTTATAGGGAAGGGAAATCCCTACCCCAAAGGGAAATTGGACAAAAAAAATTGGCGATTCATCAGACGCCTTTAGCTTGTTTTCCAAACTATGAAAATTAGTACGTAACGTAATTTTTGTATGAATGAATTTAAATAACTATTTAATGAATAAATAAAAATAATATTTATATACTTTCAAAAGGGTTTAATTCCATAGTCTGACGTCACAGTCGCCCGCTCCCCTGTCCCGCCGGCCCCGCTGTCCCCGCGCGCCGTGTGCATTTCTCACAGTTTGCGCGGGAGGTGACAAACGGCCGCGTCCGTGCGGTTGATTTTTATTCATTTGCCCCGCGCCGGAGTCCGTGAGACATATTGGTGCCTTGGACGGGGAAATTGCATTTGGCCCCCTAATAATTTGTTTTCACGCACTGACAACGCTTTTATGGGCCCCAGTACTGCGGATAGTGGCTCCGCTCAACTCTTATATTTCACAGAAGCGCGCCAAACGTCAACCTTAATTTGTTTATATGTTCTCTTTTCAATGACAATTCTTTAGTAAACTAGGAAATTCGTCTGTAATTGTTTTGATGCCATGATGAGGGTCCCAAGCTCTCATCATCCCCTTGAGTGGCCTTTTCTACACTTGGGATTCCAACATCTTTGGTTCACCACCACCTCTTTATGCATCTAGGTATATCAACATCATACGTTGTATGTAATACAGATGAGGTGCGTCGTATTCGGCTAACAGTGGTGAAAGTTAAAGCCCATCACTCTGGTTAAATCTGGTATCACCCCGATCATAGACGGTAATCAACGCCAGATCATCGTCACCATTGTCAGTCTGTGTCAGTTCAAATCATAAACTGGCATCACGTTTTTGTAGGTGGGTAGTATAAGGTCGTAATTATTTAATTGTGATGTTTGATCAGAATAACTTAGTTTTACTTAACCTCACCACCCTTGAGGAATTATCAAATTACTGTATGTATCTCATATTTTTAGTAGAGTAAATAAAGGTAAAGAAATAAATAAACATCTTAATGTTTGCAATACAAGAAGTCAATGTTGGGGCGATTGAGAGAATCCCCTTAACATTTCTTAACATTGTAAAGGATATTCGGGCGGTCCGAGGTCTCCCCTCGGCGATCGACATAACCCTAACAATATTTCCCGCTATTGAATACAATTTGATGTAAAATTGTCGAACATCGAGTCAAGTGATCTCCCAGAGGGTTACATTTTACAAAACATATTTTTCCCTTGTCCGATTTGGACACGACAAGAAAAGGGGTGGTTGAAAATATGCGATTACGTTTATAATCATAATTAAAAATAAGTTTAACTATTTTCTCAACGTTGATATATAAATCGTAGTGAACTGTACTTGTCAGTACGAATCATTTTGCACTAATTAAAAACAATAAATAAATTCTACATTCAATTATTAGATATATATTTATAATAATAGGTTAATATTTCAAAACTAAAGGAACGAAGTAAATTAAATGTATAAACTGTAGAATACGTGATATTTTATATAGCAACATTTGCTCTCACGCGTGATTAAAAATGGCGTCTGATGGTACTATATAATAAATTCTGCACTCTTCGTTTTGTGTTCGCGTTTTCAAAAAAAGAGATATCGTCGTATTTCCCTGTGCGCTCGTAAAGTATCCTGATGCGGTGCCGCCGGAATAGAATATGCATACTCGATATTGTTTCTTTGCATTTTAAATGGCGCGCAAATATGGCCGCTTTCCCGCCCAAATTTACAACTGTCACGTATACGTCAAAGCATAAGAGTGGAATCGGCGCGTAAGTTTTTATTATCTTCGTTGATATGCCGTGGGGTTGATGTACTTAACAGTTTTTTATTCAAACCTTATTTGCCGTAGAATAAGGAGTAGCATATAAAATTGGTTAGGTTAGGAACATGGTGCGTTGTTTTCATTCCGAATCATCAATTGGAATACTTCAGACTTCAGATTACACAACTGCCATCTGGGTAAAGTTTTTATTATCTCGGAATCGGGTTAAATAAATCAATTGCTTTAATTAGTGGATAATGAAAACTCAAGGTGAATAAGGAATTACTAAGTTTAGGTAATAAAGGATCACGGTTGATATTCCTCTATCATAGGGTAATGGCTCAAAAGAGTACATTGGCAACACTGAATTTATTAAATGTTCATAAAAGGTTTCTTGTATATCGGTATCGTACCACCGCCAAACTGCTGACCTTCATGGTGAGTGTGAGTGGAAATATTTAGTAAATAATGTCTCACTAAAGTTTTAATAATTTTACAGAATATATTGTTGAAAGGTTCAGCGGAAGAAAGGCGGATCTGAAGAAAAATTAGCTAATTACCTGTCAAATGTCAGTCGTCGTTTCAGAGTTGCCAGAAGCATGATCACCTTTTTTTGTTTTAGAAACTGAAATCGATTTGAAAGGACATTTGACTGGAGTGTTAGTTGAATATAAATTTGTCATACATTTCGTATAATAATAGTTTGATATAATCTTGATTATAATTATGATTAAAATATCCTAAATACTATTTGTTGCGGCGGAAAGTCTACAGTTCACTATACTGTTATAAACATTAGAATAAAAAAAAACTAAATCATGTTTCATCCGTGGTAAAGCAACAGAATTGACATATATTGTAGATTCTTTATGTACGACAATTTTTTTAATTCATAATTTTCAACAGTTAAAATGTCGATGCACTAAAGCGATTCTTTGTGCATCTGTTTCCCGTGGGAATACACTTCGCGCTAAAACATTTGCAGGAAATGAGAGAGCACGGTGAGCGGTGCAAAAGGAAAGGAAGACTATAACTGGACACATGAAACTTGAACCGTGCCTTTAGCCAATAAAAACAAGAAAATCCGAGCGTGGAGTTAGTTGTTCCTAGATATGATTTCTCTATTATTTTTGGCCTAGAACTTAAATCTCATAGTACATAGCTCCTCACTATAAGCAATAGATTAAATGTGGCACAAGGACAGTAGAGTGGACAATGTTTGGATTTTCTTTGCGAGGTCATGTTAGAAACGACTACGCTCGGTCGACACAGAGTGTAGACCTTCGTTGAGATGGATCTATGATCTGGTGATGGCTGTTGAGTTTAATGGATGAGGGCGGCAAGAAACCAATCTTCGTAATGGTTCATGCGGATGGTCTACGTGTAGTATTTGTTTTTGGAGAAGCTGGCAAACGACGAAGCAGTTCACCTAATACTAAGTGGCCGCCACCCATAGGGGTCTGCAACAAGTGAGCCAAGTCCGTCAAGTCAGTGCAGATGCGTTGCTTACCTTTAATGGACAGAGGAGGGATGGATCCATCCCATCATCCGCCAAATCCTCTTTTCCTTCCCAGAATTAGGCCTCGCCACCTTATTCGTCAGACGAAATACAAAAATACTTCTACTTCACGCCTGTCTTCTGTGAGGTCGTGGTATCTCACCAATCGACATATGTTGTTGTTCTGGGCTCTACAACTGTGAAAAGTGGTATATTAGTAGTATGTTGGTTGTGAAATAAAAACGAAGAAGATAGATTAGCTTATTAGCTTAGGTGACTTTTGTTGATTGTCATATAACCCCTGGTGATATCTGATGAATTTACAATATGTCCTATGTTGATTCCCTGAACAGTACAAATATAGTATTTGTAATCTGAACTTAATACTTGTAATTACTTGAACATCAGCGATTTAAATGTCTTCAACAATTATCTGTAGTTGATTTTAAAGTTAATTCGTCTGTGGTCGACGCAGACCACGTCACGTACGCACCTAATCTTATCTTCAAACCTTAGACAGATGCTATTCATGATTTTTGATAAGATCGAAAAAATTATTGTAAAATTTTCCTGACATTTTTTCCTTATGGCAAGATGAGGGTGACATTTCAACGTTTTTTTTTGTGTGACCATTATGTGACCACCAACAGTTTTAGATATTAACATATTTTATACCTATTAGTGTGGTAGTTTTTTGTTATCGAACAAACCGATGCCCAAATGCATTTGCAACGAACTAATGAGTTGCAGATGCGTTGCCTACGTTTTATGGTCAGACAGGATAAACAGAAAGACGTTATTTCCTTTTCCTATCCATCCACTGCCCTGAATTTGTAGTCAATAGCTACTTACGACCGTGTGAAGATATTATTGCATCAATATTTCTGGTAATTTCTTTGCAAACATGCGTACTGTGTCGTTTTTAAAATACTTCTGTTGTATCACAAAATATATTCCATGATTGTAACGTAGCAATGTATTTTAAAGTTTCCATCTTTATCCTTTCTCTAAAAGAGTTTTTATATTCGTTTCGGAAATAAAGCTGCCACTTCAAACCGTCCGACATGGTTGATTCTCTTTGGAGTCCTCGCTTCCCACAGGGCATTATCTAGCAGTACACCAATATTTATTTCTCTGTCTGTCTGTTGCTATGTAATTTAGTGAATACAGACGTATTTTTATTACATTTAGTTAATTATTTGAATCGATCTTTGATAATGAACAAAATTCTAACCAGTTTCTTACAATTCGGTATTGTAAATTATTACTGTAGTTTATTCTATTTGTATATTATGTAAGCAAACTAATATACAATAAAGATGAAATTGATTTGAATCCAAAGTTGAAGGGGTAAGGACCGCCAATGGCTTATAAGTACTCTGTTAGAAACAAAATGATTCTTAATATTGGAAAAAGAAGAAAAGCGCCATCTTTTGTGCTTGCATTGTTGACAATAGACGACAACTAGTACATTCTTTGAGAGGGCGCTGTATGACATTAACATAATAATTATTTGTTTTATTAGTTCATATGAGACATTGGATTATGAATTTTAAATAATATTATAAATGCGAAAGTTTGTATGTATGAATGTTTGTTACTCTTTGACGCAAAAACGGCTGAACGGATCTGGATGAAATTTGGCACAGAGCTAGATTATAATCGGGAATGGCACATAAGCCTTTTACCCTGAAAAAATGTACTCATGGGATACATTTTTTTGTTTTTTACAGGTGCATATCTATGTATAAAAAGGCGAAGTGTGTAAGTATGTCCCCTATAGATTCCGAAACGGATACCAGAGCGAAGCCGGGGCGGATCACTAGTTATCTATATAAAATATTCACCAGCTTGTGATAACACAAAAGAGCAAGCAAAACCGCGCGGCAGCCGTAGCTGCGCCGAACTAAAATCGAGATGCTCTCGGTTGTATAATTACGCCAAAAAATTTCGGATACACTCGAGTGGCGGATGCTCGAGTGTTGGCATATTCAAAAATTTCAATACGACCAGCGCTGAGTGGGGGTTTTTCTATGCGACACATGGCCGACAACATTGGCGAACAAAACGTAGCGTTGTGGAATATAACTATTTTACTACCGTATGATAGATATACCTATTTACATTTTATAGTATAGTAGTTTCGTATGGTCTAGTGAAGTATTTTCTATGGTCTAAAAGATGAAAGTTTGTATGGAGAAGTAATTATTATCTAATGCCCTCAGATCTATCGATCGAGAGATCAATCATATTAAATAGGGTTCAGCTTAGGCTGAAATATCGTCGGTCAAATTAAATTGAACGGCGAGTAAAATCGGGGGCACAGCTTGTATTCTATAGGGTCGTAGTCCTTTCAAGTTCGATTTAGGCCATCGCATGCACATGCAACAACTTGTGCGGGCTGTACAACTATCACACCAGAGTTAGAGAGATTTAAGTTCGTCACGCTTGGTGTCAGTGTGTCTCGCGTATTATCTGAGTCAGAGGGAGTTTCCAGGGGAGGCGATATCAAAAGATTCCTCATCAAAAATGAACGACCGATGTCGAGATGTGAGTGCCTGAGGACCCGTATTTTTAACCTGCGTATGGCTTGGATTATTTTTCAATGAAGCTTGCTGCCGTCGCGAATTGGGATGTTTTGAAAAGAGTTTCGGTTCGCCGTTGAAATTTGTGCATTTGTGTTTGTGTGTAGTGAATATTTCTTGTTTGTTAACTATGTTGTATTTATTCTTATACTTATTCGTACTAAAATATCAACGTTATGTTTTGATAATTTGAGATGACAGTGTGTAGTCTTAGAAATTGTCTACAGTCGATCATTTTAGTTTATGATAGACTCATTTCCGATACGTTAAAGTATCGATTTTAGTTTAGTAAAATTATATAAAGTATGATGAGATATTATAATATATTAAAATGTATTAAAGATGAAAACCATCTTGCATCTCCAGTGAATCCAGTACAAGATTACTGAGAATAATGGGGATATTAGATCCTTATTACATAGAAAAACTACTTGATAATGTGTTGCAATTTCTAATGCGACGGCGTAGACACTTGAGAATTATGAAGTCGTGATCTCCCGCTTTCCAAAACACGAACTGTCGTACTAGCTTACAAAAGATATACGTAACCCGTAACCCTGAGGAGTAGGCAGAGATTATGGATTTCCTATTGGCACGATCCTGGCACACCTCTCTCGCTTCTTCTACATCCATACATCTACACATACATCGTCGGTTACGGGTACTCCTTATATCGCCCTTGATTAAGAAAATAAATTATCTTTAAATAGATTTAAGTTGTCGTGTTTATATACATTTAGAAATTATAAAATGAACGCACCAAAATATTAATTATGTTCTACGTAATTAAGTAATTAATTATGACTATTTTTATAAAGCGACTACTTCAATATTAGTATCTGTACTATAATATGATGATTGATGTTTGTTATTCTTTCATGCAAAAACGGCTGAACGAAACTAGATGAAATTTGGCAAAGAGATAGATTACAGTCTGGAATAGTGCATGATAGCTTTTTATCATAGCATATTACAAATGCCTTGCGCCGCGCCTTAAAAAAGTAATTCTGTGTGATTTCATGAAACGGCCGTGACTTAGTGTTTGTACATCGTTAGTTTCTGTTACTGTTAATTGATTAAAAAGGGTTTAACTTGCTACGTCACAACGCCGCGCTGTAGATCACGCGAAGCATTGACGCGATCGGCGAAATTATAACATACGGCGACTCACGATATTTTTCCATTGCTTTTTGATAGTGTTGTTTAATTTTTCTTTTCTGATAGATGGTAGAGCCCAAAACAATATCTGTTACACGAATGTGCCGTCTCGACTGAGGTACCATGACCTCACAGAAGACAGTTGTGAAGTAGAAGAAGTAGAAGAAACTTAGGTGCCGGGTGCCCAAATCCAGCCCCCTTCCCCTTCCTATTCTTTTCCAATAAGCATAGCGTGGAAAGAAGAAGAGGATTTGACGGGCGAGGGTACGGAAAATATCCTTTTTCCTGTTTATCCTCTCCTCTGTCTATTAAGGGTAGG
>JWHW01035797.1:82135-99574 GCA_000931545.1 Papilio glaucus | reverse complement strand
AGTTATGAAGAAATGGTCGTGATCTACCGCTTTCCAAAACATGAACTGTACTAGCCTACAAAAGATATGCGTAACCCAGAGGGGTAGGCAGAGATTATGGATTTCCAATTGGCACGATCCTGGCACACCTCTCTCGCTTCTTCTACATTCATACATCTACGCATACATGCTCGTTGGTTACGGGTACTCCTTATATCGCCCTTCTTTAGTATGTCACTAATCTGATCGTGTAAGTTCTCCTTGGACGTCTATACGAAATAAAACTACATAACTAGATAATCTATTTGGTTTTCGCTTAAACACAATTTCTTGACCTTGATAAACAAACTAAATTAACTTCATCAAGTTGTCGTGTTTATACACATTTAGAAATTATAAAATGAACGCTCAACAATATTAATTACGTTCTATGTAACATATGATTATGCCTATTTTTATAAAGCGACTACTTCAATATTAGTATCTGTACAATAATATGATGATTGATGTTTGTTATTCTTTCACGCAACGGCTCGACCGATCTGGATGAAATTTGGCAAAGAGATAGATTACAGTCTGAAATAGTACATGATAGCTTTTTATCACGGAAAAATGTACGGTTCCCGGGAGTTTATTTTTTAATGTTATAGTTAGGATGAAGGGTAAAATGTAGATTGCTTTTTTCAACTTTTACATAAAAACATAATATAATAGTGCTAACAATTGAAACGACCAATGCTAACTCGTCACCTTATACGCTCACAGAACTAAGTACGACGTATCTATTACTGTAATTAAAAAAAAAATCGCCCATAGTCATGACACGAGATAAGCTATCTGTTATTACAAATGCCTTGCGCCGCGCCTTAAATAAAGTAATTCGGTGTGATTTCATGAAACGGCCGTGACTTAGTGTTTGTTCATCGTTAGTTTCTGTTACTGTTAATTGATTAAAAAGGGTTTAACTTGCTACGTCACAACGCCGCACTGTAGATCACGCGAAGCATTGATGCGATCGGCGAAATTATAATATAAGGCGACTCACGATATTTTTGGAAAATTTTAATCATATTGTTGACTATTTTTCCATTGCTTTTTGATAGTGTTGTTCAATTTTTCTTTTCTGATAGATAGTAGAGCCCAAAACAATATCTGTTACACGAATGTGCCGTCTCGACTGAGGTACCACGACCTCACAGAAGACAGGTGTGAATTAGAAGTATTCTGCGTTTCGTCCGATGAATGAGGTTGGGCTGGGTGCCTAAATACAGTCCCCTTCCCGTTCCCATTATTTTCAAATGAGGAAAGCATGGAAAGAGGCAGAGGATTTGACGGACGAGGGTATGGAAAATATCCTCTCCTCTGTCTATTAAGGGTATGCAACGCAGATGCCTATGGGTAGCGGTCACTTCATATCAGATGACCCGCTTACTCGTATGCCATCTTCTATAGTAAAAACCTCTGATCTTCTTTACAGTGTTATGTCTTAGTCACTGCGAATGTTATGGGATTAGCATGAAGTATGTCTGTCTTGTTGCATACCGTTGACTCATGTTGATAAGACTTCTAAACACATTATCTTAATAAATATTTTATCACTCGGAATTACAAGTTATCGCTTAATAATTCAGATAAGTTACAGACAAAAATAATTACGATAAGAATAACATTTTTTAATACATTCAATTCCTGTATCGAGTTCATTCAACCGTCCTAATGACATATTATTTAACATAAATGACTATTAAACATAAGTTCCATAAATTTTCAACAGATGGCGGTGTGTGTTAGTTTGACACAACATTACTACATGTTTAGGTATCCAGGCTTCCGTCCGCTTTCCTGGCTACAGATAGTTAATGCTAATCGTGCGAAGCTGCGGCGGGTCGCTAGTATGTAGGTTTGTAAGCAAAGCAATATTGTCAACATCATTCCTTTTTTTCTATTGTTTTTAGTACATAATATTATAATTTATTCTTCCGTGTTATTGTTGTAAGTAATAAATGTTATTTAATTTAAAAACAATATAAAAAGACCTCGTGATTGCTTTCCCGTAACCCAAACGCCACACCTCATTCCGCCATTAACAATTATCTTACCAAAAACTCGATCGTTAAATCAAATTAACTTGATGTCGCTGGAACCGAAATTCCCAATGCGTTAATTGACTGCGAACATGCGAACATGTCATAGAGGTAGGTGCACGCTACCAACATACCCTCGTTAACCGACACATTGGTATTTTTATGTTGGTACTTACGTTGATTTTATTCGGTTCATTACAGCCGGGTAACTGCCGTTTTTATTGATTTGTGTTATTGAAAACATCACATAAATCGCAATTGGTTTGGAAAAACCTTTAAAGACCATTCATTCATTGCTTATATCTATCAGATCAGTGACATGCCTTATGAAATCACGACGGAAGCCGATAGAAGGAGTGCCCGTAAACGACAAGCATGTGTTCGTAGAAGAAACAAGAGCGGTGTGCCAGGATTGCGCCAAATAGAAATCTGTTATCTCTGCCTACCCCTCTGGGTTACAGGTGTATATTTTTATTATAGATCATTCAATAAGGTGGTTGTACGCGAAATAAATTTTACGGAATATGGATTTTTATGTACAATACGTACTATTTCAGAATTTTTACCATAATTTGGTGTTCATAAAGCGAAGCTCAAACGAATAATAAAATAATTCAAATACATATGAACATATATCAAAAAATAATTAAGGTCAACACAAACAGACACGCCCGCGCATAAATCACACGGCCGAAGCAATCGCGTCTAATACGCGGCCGGAATCCGCGCCCAACTAATACGCGGCCGGAATCCGCGCCCAACTAATACGCGGCCGGAATCCGCGCCCAACTAATAGCTCGAACAGGACATATTTTATTAATTACCGCTACGCTATCACGAAATATTACCTTTATGTCCCATATTTGCATATCGTGCGGGTCTATACGAAACAGGGTGCGGCTGCGGCATGCGATGGTCGGACGTAAGGGACGAGCGACGGCGATTTGGGAGCACGGCGGCGTATGAGTATGAGGGATACTTGCTTGCGTGTTTTATTTGCGGCTAGCTGAGTTGCTCACCCTTGAAATAATACAAATCTTTTCTATCACCCATAGCTGATTCCTTTAAAGTATCGCAATGTGTCATACTCATGTCTAATTTTATTGCATACTCAGCGGTTGAAGTAGTAGCGGCAGTAAATCCTACCTTAATGACTGAAAATTAAGAGTCTAGTACTCTTAGAGTCTATAATAACGCAGTTTACTAAATTAGTAGTCGTATATTTTTTGTCGCTTTCTTACGTTCACACTTCCGTTTCCGCCGTCGCTTGTGAATTGTGCTTAGTCATATGTTTGATGGAAATTTGGGCGTATCCATCGAATAACGTGGCGACTGTCCTCGACGCGTTACTTTTAATGATTCTGATAGACGGCGGCGGGATCGTATGCCGCCATGCGATTTGTATCCGCTGCGGCCGACGGCGAACGATTAGGACGGCTCTTTCATTAAGTGAAAAGGTTTTCGTTGTTAATATTTTTGTTTAGATCGCGATTTCAATTATTCGATAAAATTATACTGATAGCTTATTTTTATGATTAACGGTCAATGGCATTTTATTTATTAAGCTAGTTCGCTGAGGTGGAGCTTGTGTGAGGGTGGGGCTAACAAATTGACCCAAATGCATTAAATTAACACACGCATTGACTCAACTGCATTTATAATACTTACTGTTGTTACAATCTTTACTAAGCGATGTTTATCGAGTACACCTTTGCTTGAGATATAAAGAGATATCTATGTGCACTGGTATAATCACCAGGAAAGGGACATAAGGAAGGGATGGGACCTGGAGCAACTCTGACAAAATTTAGAAGTACATTTACTACACTAGCGACCCGCAACGCCATCGCACGGGTAGTTTGACCATAAAACTTTTATTTTTAGGCTTCATATATTATACTTTAAATCTTTAGAGGATGAATAGGTATATACATGGTATTCTTTGAGTACCAAAAAGTAACAAGAGGTTTTATAGCCCAAGGGGCAAACGATCAGCGGGTCGCCTAATATGTAAGTGCACATCTACACCGCCAGAAGAACTGCGGGTGCGCTGGCTGCTTTTAAGGAAGGAGTACGCTCTTTTCATGAAGGACCTAAGTGACTACAGATCTACACTGTTAAATCATTCGTGTCGTCAAAAGATATTTTTCAAATGTATAGCAAAACTTCATCATGTCTTAGGCTTGGATACACATCATGTGAAATGTATCCATAGAACTTCATAACTTACCGCAGACACTTGTTTCTCAGAACACTGTCCTCCCGCATAACTCAGCACCTCGAGCTAACCTCGGCAAACATCAATTAGAGGATGTTTGTACGCTAATAACTCGCAAACTGTTCGGTTAAACACGTACCGAAGGCCGCACGGTCAATACAGGTCAGTAACTTGAATAGCAAATATAGTTTACGTTGCTCAGACTTGAACAGTTCAAGTTTGGGTGACAATCAATTTTATTGAAAAACGGAAGTTTCGAATCGAATTGGTATCGAGATGTTTTTAATCTTCAGAATACTTTTTATTCTTGTAAATGTAAAAGGTATTAGGTACCAAGTTAACCGTATGATCTATTAATTAAAATAATAACCTTGAAATTATTAAAAAATAAGTTTAAAAATAATAAATAATTGCAAATCGCAATGATAAATAATAATTATACCACTCGTGATACCTCTGATGTTCATATCGCTTCGTTATGATTGTTCAAGTTGCTCTTTCTTGCTACAAAAAAGTTATATCTTCCGTCTCCCTCTAGTAACGAAATGAGGTAAAACGTTACGCGTCCTTCACACTTTCAGTTCTTATACTATCGAAACGTCGTTTAATTAATTCTAATTGATAGATTATACTATATCGAGACAGTCCGATGTGCATGGTCGCCCTACAAAGTGAACATAAAGACTTCTGTCAGCTCAAGGAGTGGATGTGGGGCTGTGAAGGGCTATTTGATTTGCTCTAATCAATTCGTACATGCCGCTAAACTTGCAAGTGTTTGAGTTAGCCATTTATTAGCAGTTCTAAAACGATTTACGGTGTGAAACTTCGACGGTTGATTCTGCCAAAATGTTTATTACAAATATATGTATACGATCATGAATTTATTTGATGGGTGCTTTTATCAAAATGAAGAAACTTATGTGTGATAGAAGTCTAATAATAATTCGGACTCGTCTTGTACGCAGTATCTTCTCCGTGGCTTCGAAACTAGGACTGTAACCGAAGCCCAAGAAATGTGGATTTACAGAAGAATGTTAACGACTTCATGGAGAGAAATATGCAATTAAGTAGAGTTATGAAGAATGGGAAAAGAAGTGGAAGTTTTAAAAACTATTAATATGAGGAATTTGGAATATCTTGGCCTTATACGAATTGTTAAAGCTTATTATTCAGGAAAAAGGAGGTCAAGGAAGAAGAACACCATCGCTGTTAAATCTACACCAACAAACAAGAGTACGCATTACCATGATGGTCACCAATCTCCGTTAGAATATGGCAGCAGAAGATGATTTTTTAAATGTAACGTGTTATTGGATCTCTTGCTCCAGATTGATTTTTTTCTAAAAACTTAAAAGACGGGGTTTCCGTGTTGCGTTTAACAGATGTCTATATAAACATTTATGAAAGGATGACCTCGTAGTCGATCGATTGCAGTACCCAGCTTTAAAGTCATGGACTGGTCTTACATTCTGCTATTTCAATGGAGTACGAATGGCGCACCACTCAACAAAACTGGTTATTAAATGTGAAATTTTGAAACCATTTGCCATCCCCAAAACACGTGAGACCTATTATCAGAGACATAACGTGTGGTGGATTGTCGAAAAGTAACGAATGTTGGTATAGAACTTTCCAAATATTGGCAAAGCTACAAGCTATAAAAGCTTCAAAGACTGACTTGTGTTTGCTCGATGTAAGCGATACGCTCTCCGTCCGCTTGTTTGTGTAACCTGACAGTGAATTTCTAAAGGCTGCTTGATGCTTTGAAATGAATTCATGTAGCTAATAGTAATTAGTGGTGTAATTATACTACACGTGATGTACTACGAGCTCTTTATGTACTTTTACTTTAACATATATATTACGAACTGTGTATATTTCCTTGCTAGTCTACATATTATTTTTAAATATGTTTTTGCGGCAACGCTGTGAATATAATCTGTATCTTTTTTTAAAATAAATTATCACTTTAAAGATAGATATTCGTTCATATCTAATACTTCAAAAGCAGTGCCTTGGGTTAATGAAACAAAATTAAAAAAAAAAGAAATTCGGATTTACACCGACAGATGGCGTATTACGAAAGTATTTGTTAATATCAATACAAATCGGAAGAACAAATTAATTAAAATATTTAGTATGATCGATGATATTAGACTTTAAAGGCTGAGTGATGGTTAAATAGAGAGGCGTATTAGTTTTATTTTGTTATTTTTTGGCTCATAATAATAAAATTAACAGATAAATAAATGTAACTATGACCGGAGCGCCTGACATAAATGTAATATGAAACATAGCTCTCGCAACTTGTTCAATAATCCGGGGCCGTAAGTTAGAGTCAACACGGCACTCAAACAGAGCTCTGATGAGCTCCCATATTACACGGCGCAATGATACCAGCCGGTCTGTGCGCTGGCGTATTGCGATCGACAATGGAACACAAATATACATCTAAACGGAGATCGCGGTCTTGTACTTTGTTGTACACACAAACATACAAACATAAGGACGTCTTCGAAGTTATTCGACTGTTCCATTAGTTATACACGACCCATGATAATTTCAAGAGGGGTCGCCAATCCATACTGATCCTGTTTTGCCTTGTTATCATGATAAAACACTCATTACAGGTATTTTCTACGACAGCTAAGAAAACCTTTGAACTAATTGTAAGAAACGGATCAGTGGCAGAGCCCGCAACATCTGTTGCACGAATGCAACTCATTAGCGTGTTGCAGATGCGTAGCGGTCACTTATTATCTGATGAACCGCTTGGTCGTTTGCATTCTTTTATTAAAAAAAAGTATTGATTCAAACGATCATGAGATGCTCAAAAGATGTTTTCTTTGC
The DNA here is from genome assembly GCA_000931545.1 of Papilio glaucus. Lineage (NCBI taxonomy): Eukaryota > Metazoa > Arthropoda > Insecta > Lepidoptera > Papilionidae > Papilio > Papilio glaucus. Next base: position 92,443 of record JWHW01035797.1, on the reverse strand, counting down.
TTGCTTCTGTTTTGTATTCGAATGAAGTCCGGTTACAAAGGCAAACGTTTGTCGCACGGTTAGTGACGCCGGTCATTCCGTGGTCATTCATTCGACTGGACAAATGTTGACTGAGAATGATTCTCTATGCTTCGTTCACATCGGCGAGTGGAGTCACCACTGGCGAAGTGTTAGTGACTACATTTTATGATAGTTTATAAGTACCAGAAATAAAGTCGGTAGTGGTTTTTGCTTTAAGAAGTACCTCGGACAATGTTTTCATTCTTAAAACGTCAACTGTCTACAAGGAAATAAGTAGACACGAGATTCTAAAACAAATCTTTACGGCTTATATTTTGCCAGTAATCAGTTTTCATTCATTTGACATTAAAAAACAAAAAGTTAATATTAGTAATGTGAAGGCAGCATGAACAGAGAGCGCATGTAATGATGTGCTATTGAGTGCGCGCCGGTCAGCATTGAAAGAAACGTCTCCGGTCAGTGTACACACCGCCTAATAGGCGCTATTCAGAGCCCGTGAATACTGCATCATAGAGACTCCGTATTACGAATATCTGACTTCGGTACTAAGGAGATTCGACTCGGTTTGTGCATGTACACTTTGCTTAGAAAATTTTAGTTATGAGCTGAATATAGTTGCATCAGCCAGAAAACTACAAAACAATCTATATCACTATATAAGACTACGTAACTTTTTAAATATTTTTTTTATGGAAGAAGTTGGGAAATGAACAAGCGGGTTACCTGATATTAAGTGACGGCTAAGGGTGGGTATTGGCAACAACCTATTAGTTGCAGATGCATGGCCTTACCTTTAACGGACAGAGGAGAATGAACAGGAAAAACCATCCCTTCCCACGTCAGATCCTCTTTCCCATTTTTTATTAGTGTGGGAACGGAAAGAGGACTGGATTTGGGCTTCCAGCACCTCACTTATCAGACGAAACGCAGGATACTTCTACTTGACGCCTTTCTGTGAGGTCGTGGTATTTCACCGGTCGAGTCGGCCCATTCGTGCAACAGATGTTGTTGTTGCGGACTCTACCACTGTCTATTTTAAAACGTATTTTCTTTCTCATAAAACTGTTATTACTTGAGTATAATTCTTTTAACTCTTAATGTTCTGAAAATTCTTTCTTACCAGTGTAATGGCTTTTATAAAAGCGTATTATTTTTAAGTCTAACCCCGTATTGCATCTAATTTACATGATCTGAGGACTAACTCCACCAGTCGATATGAACACATGCAAAAATAGTCCTTAATGCAGTCCCATAAAATCTTTTATTGTAATGTGAAGAATGTAATTGAAGATTTCTTAACTGTGCACACAGAGAACTATGTGTCTCAGCGCGTCTCCTAGCGATACTCCGACGCCAACATTTTGTTAAGCACGGAAGTGACGTAGTGTCGTGTTGGAAAACAGGAACGACATAAAGGGTTACTGTGAGGCAAATCCCGCTTTGTTCTGGTAATTATTCTATTGTCATTTTATTTATATTTTGCGAAGTTATCTTCGGGATATCTTCTAATAAAGTTTAAGAAAGGGAGCGGCGTGAATTTTAAGTATTGTTTTATGTTAATGTATTGTACTTGTATTGGGGCGGGTTTTATAATTATACGATAAAGGTGCTATTTGTAGATGCATTGAAGTATTTTAATATTACACTGACAATATTTTATTTATATTACCAAATTGCGACGGGTTCTGAGTAAAAATATGTGTAAATCGGAGATGTCAATAGTACGGACATGTAGATAATGTCAATAGTACGAAGTGTAAAGGATGTCAATAACATCGATTTGACAAACATTATGGACAGCGACTAACTTCAGTTGACCCCAATTGCTTGTATCCCACGTGACGTCCAGATGTAATCCAGTGATGAATGTAGCAGCAACTAGATGGCGTTATTCTCAATCTAAAAAATTACATATCTTGAAGATCCTGGTAAGGATATGAGGAAAAACTATTTAAATTATTCCATCGTAATGGGTCCTTGATATGTGTGTAAATTTCAAATTAATCCGAAGTTTTTAAGGCGGTGAAAATCACGTTCAAAGATTATAGTAGAAAGTACATACATTTTGTATGTATGTTTGTTCGTATGCTAATAAAAGCGTATTAAAATGGTAATAGTTTCATGTTTAAAATGTTAAAGGTTACTCTTACCTCGGTCTTGAATCGTAAATTTAAAGTTTCGGTTTTCATTTGCATTGTTTGTAATTCTTCTCTTGGTAAATTCAAAGATTGTTTTAATGACTCTTGAAGCTACATTGTAAGGCTTTTAATGTTTAATTTATTGAGATCGGCTTTGTTATTATAAGAATATTGTCCGCTGTTGCTGTTCGACTTCCGGTAAAAATAAGTTTATTTGTGGATTTTATAAACCGCTATTTTTGACTTCTTCTTTTCAGCTTAAAGTCATCCAATGCTGAACGTTGGCCTCCCCCATTGATCGCCACAAAGATCACTCCCCTGCTGTCCTGATCCAGTGGACTCCCTCAACCTTGACCATCATCATCGGTTTATTTTAGGAGGTCTACCTAAGTAGCGTCGACCTGTACATGGCCGCCATTCCAGGACCTTACTTTTTTTGACTGATGTGTTTTATATACTAAAAATAAGTAAAGGGCTGGCCATATTCGTTAGAAAAGATTTGTGGACCTTAAGGTTTACGATATTCCACTATGGGGGCGGGGCAATCCACCGATATTTGTTCTTGAGTCTACACAGAGGATGTCTTTTAATGATGGAAGACTGGAAGTCCGTGAATGAAGTTCACGACAGCTTATGATGATACATTGGGGTACAAATATGAGTACTTTAAAAGAGACATCGATCGCATTACGAGATACTTACTTAGATGATACGAAAAAGTTTAAAGAGCTTTCGTTCCAGCAAATGTTTATAATGGCTTCATGTATCAATTCAGAAGTATCATCTTTTGTAATAAAAACTCAGATCTTCTCGAAAAAGGGCGTTAACTGCTTAAGTTGGCTCGAACTCGCTCCGACTTGTCATCGGTGAGTTTATTAAGGAGTTTACTTAGCGCGTGTTCACAGTAGAAAAATTAATAAAACAAATTGCATCTTAAAAAGTACTTAGCGACCGACTACTGGGTTTGTGCGAGAAGCACAGCAACATTTTTTGCTAACCGATTTCTTGACAGACAGTCACTGGAAAGGGGCTTTGTTTTGTAATCACTATGATCATCAGCCGATATCAGTCCAATGCTGTATAGGCTATCCCCAATTCCTTCCACAGTATGCGGTTTTTCGCGCACCACATCCAGCCGTTTCCTGCCGTCCTCGCGAAGTTGTCATTGCTTTGTGATGTGATAAATCAGAAATTATAACCTTGCACATGTTAATTACTAAATGTTAGGACTTTTCAGTTATACATCTAGATCTAACGGTATCTTATTGTGGGCTACCTTTAGTAATTAACTTATTTATAATTATTTTAGGATAATTAGGAGTATATTAATTTTAAATTATAATTAAAAATTAACATACTCCTGCTGTATCTACAAATTTAAAGTACATCTATTATTTATTAATATATTTTTTTTTCATATATCTTTATATCAATCGTAAGAAATATAATTTAAAGCAACTTTAAGAGGTCACAGTGTGAACTCGCCCTTTTGTTTTATGCTAATAAAATGATATTGTTTTCTTAACAAAGTCCAATTAATTAAGAAGTGTGACAGACACATTCCGTTAATCCGACCGACTTGGGAGGCCGGTGTTTTAGCCGTTAATGTTTGAAAGTTGGGCACTTTAGACGCAAGGTGTGCAGCGGCGCCACTGCTGCCCGTTATTTATCTTAGCTTATAACTCATGATTTAATGGGCGTTTTTCAACGAACTTCTGTTATAACTGTTATTATTAAATAAGTGAGAGTTACGCGCAGTGTCTCTTCCCGACACGGTTATGTAAATTTGAATGAATCGTCGTCGAGTTGGTATGTACTTTTGCAAATCAAGAGAGGAAGCGACTATTTATAATTTACCTACATTTATTTTCGATTTTTTACTGTCTAGTGATTTATATATGACAGCTACTGTCTTGTGATTTACTGTAATGTTGTTCGCCTCGTATAAGTCTTAAGTACTTTGATTTAATCATTGAACTACAAGAAACATTTCATATATCTATCTTAATCTACTAAAACTATATAAATAAAAAAATGCGTCACGCCTATAACCCAGAGGGGTAGGCAGAGATCATGGATTTCCATTTGGCGCGATCCTGGCACACCTCTCTCGCTTCTTCTACATACACCTCCGCATACAAGCTCGTCGGTTACGGGTGCCCTTATATCGCCCTTCTTTAGTATGTTACTAATCTGATCAATATAAGTTCTCCTTGGACGTCCCCTACCAACGCTGCCACTCACTTTTGCAAAATAATTACAATTATTCGTGTTTAATTTTAGTATATGTTAAAGAAAATACATGTTTTGCTATATACATTCATGCATACATTTACTACTCCACTTTATTGTATGAAGGTAACCTCTATAATGCCTAAGTCAGTAGTTACTTCCTTCTAACAGCTCTTAAAATTAGGAAGTTGTTAATGAATTAGCGCCCTGGCACATGGCAACCACTCTGGTGACATAAATACGGCCGATACAGCTCGGCTGTAGCCGGTTACAGCAAAAATCCATCTCTAACTTGTCACTTAAGGGCTCTCGCGATACTCAACTCTGGACCGTTCCCTGTGTTTTAGAAGTATTGATGTATAAAACTATGGAGGCGGTATTGATACACAAACTATGTATACTTTTGAATGTAGTCAGTATGTTTTACTATTCATAGTATAAGGTTACTAAAATAGTAATGTGTTTGATATTTCAGTATATTTAACAAGCACGGACAGTCATAATGACTGCTGACATTAGTGAAAAATCAAAACAGATGAGAAGGCGTGACAATAAATGAGAAATAAATAAATAATCAACAAAAATAAACCCTTGTATCTTATCGATAAAATTCAAAATTGAATACAAGAAAAATAAATAAAAAAAAGTTCGTCGAAACTGTTCCAAATTCAAATAAGCACGTCACTGAGGTGTGTTGTTGACGCATGTTGTTCACGTGAACCTATAAGATTTTTCCCTTGCCAATAATCTAAAGCGGCTTAACAAGTTTTCACATCAAAGAGATTTTTTAGGCTATTGAGTGCATAGATTATTTTTTACAGTAAATTTTAAAAATGAATATATTACGTATAACAACAAACAACCTGTTCTATTCTATTCTATATATATTAATGAACACAAAGTAATTCTAAGAAATGACACTTGTGCTCTTTAATGACACTTTCCCATCTATCCTTTGAAATAATCTACATAGTCCAGAAGTTCTAGTCTACTTTATGTAAGAATAAGTTAACATGAGAATAACTTAGAAATGTATGTCATACAATCTTTAATTCACCAACCGCCAGGAAGAGCGACCACTTAAACTACGAAATTATACAAATAGAGAATATGATGAGAGAACTAAAATATTGTCAAAATAATGAATGATATTGACGCTAATAAGTTTTATGGTAATCAGCAAAGAATAACTGGTGTTATATCCAAACGTAAGGTACTGAGACATTTTTTTCTACTCTTGGTTCCTAACAAAGAAAAGAATTTAGCAGGTATTGTATGATAAAGTATTAAATTGCCACATCCAAAGATTTCGTAGGTCGCAGTAGCTCAAGGTGCGCGTGGATACATTAGCAAGGCGTCAGCGCCTCCCCGGGCTGCGATAGAAGCAATAATGAGAGCCCGAGATTTCCCAAACGTGCCCTACGACCTACGAATTCGGATAAAGTTATCAAATTTTCAAAACTGTGTAACGCATTACGCGAACACTCGGCGAGGCCGTAACAGCGGCCTAATTATAATTGCAATTATTACGCTACGGCTCCTACCAACTCCTACCAACTCCTACCGGGGCTTGCGTTTGATTTTTTTAAACTTAAAGAGATATTGATCAAGTTATTTGTATTTTTAGTACCTTTGATCTCTTAAGATCTTACTTATTAAAACGATCATTTCGATTTCGTTTAAGTCACTAAAAATTATAAATAAAAGTAACAAAGGCAATTTTATTTTAATATTAAGGTTAAATACACAAGAACGAAACCAGGAACCACAAGCTAGTCTAGCTAATTCGACAACAAACATAAGAGTCGCTTTATATTACATACGAAATTTCATATAACAATTTCCTTTTATTTAAAAATTAAAGACTATAACACTAGAAAGATCAAATTAGCTTAGCTCATAATCGGGCGTATGTATGAAGGGTAACTGCGCACACAGGCACAAGCGCAGGCAAAACTCATCTCTATAATACGTAATTACGCGCGTTCAACTATAATTATTTAGTACTTGGCTAGTTCCACGCGGCGACTGATTCTATCGGTATATCTTTAAGAGTTGATAGGTAATGAAAACAAAAATATTTGATATACGTAAATTTAAATATATAACTGTTTTCTTAAAGATTTATATATGTCTATGTGTTTTTGTTGCCTCTGTCTTAGCTAATCCTTGATAAATGAAATTATTTCATTAAACTTTAATCGTCCTTAATGAATTAAAAACAAACCCAGAGGCATGGCATCGCGTTTATCACTTCTCCATTGATTGTCATTTTAGTATAGAAATCCATTGCAAATTTTTGTTCAGTTACTTTTACTGGCACACCTAAATGATAACATGTCACAATGTGCTGTGCCACTCTATGTGAATCCACCTAATAATGCCGTTTGACACATACCAATTTTCGGTTCATTTGATATTAAAAGGTTTTCAACGGCGCTCCCGCAGCGCCCCCCCGCGCACCCCCGCTCACCCCGCTCACCCCGCAGCGACGCGGCCGTCATCCCCTATTCAGTCAGATTGCAGCAGCTCTCTGCAGCTGCAATTAGCCGAGCTCACGCTGTATTGGTCTCAATTATTCAAGCTCCAACTCATACTTTGATCGGCGTGTTCGCTAAGTTATCTCACGAAGCTAAGTTAATGTAGTACAAGCAACTTTGTTCACTATCTGTAAAGTAAATAATTTACTAAAGTAACTTTTTAAAGATCCGTAATTTTTATGAAAATTTCTTTTCAATGACAGCACATTCACCGGTTTTAAATGTAATTTATCTGTCAAGTCGGTTTATCTGTTGCTGCTTACCTGCTGGCTCTACTGTTATAGTCTAAGATAAGGCACAAGAAATTAATATCCTCATCTGTTGTTTGATCAAGACTTAGATTATAAGTCAAATCGAACTCGAGTCTAACATTCCGTTGTATGTTTTTTTTTTATGGAATAAGGTGACGAACGAGCAAGCGGATCATCCAACAGACATCCGCTCCAACCAAATTGGTTGCAGATGCGTTGCCTACCTTTAATGGACAGAGGAAGGCGTAGACAGGAATAAAGACACTTCCTTTTCTCCGTTAACCCCCTCTCCGTCCAATCCTCTTCCCGTTCCCATCCAATCCTTATGTGGAAAGGGTGGCAATGGGAAGAGGGCTGAAATTAGGCCTCCGGCACCGCACTCATCAGACGAAACGCAGAACACTTCTACTTTACGCCTGTTTTCTGTGAGGTCGTGGTATATCACCGGTCGAGCCGGCCCATTCGTGCAACAGATGTTGTTGTCGCGGGCTCTACCACTGTTAAATGTCAACATAAACTGGACCCCTGGATTCGCCAACGGCGTTTTACGCGAGGGTTCAACCCAATTTTGTTTTTACGATTAAACAGTGTTGGCCGCAGATTTAGCTCGGAACACAGACTTGTAATTTATTCATCTAACATATAATCTAGGTCCTGATCAAAGACAGATGATGGTATTAATTTCTTATCCCATATCTTGTACTATTCTGGTCGCAGACTTAGGTCATACCCGATTCAATAGAAGTAGATTGAAAGGGATAGACGAAGCTACTAACGCCTAGAGTTGTATGAAATCGAAATATTAGACCCAGACGGGGGTTAAATCAGCGTTTCCCTTATTTCCTTTTGTATACGACTTTTTATAATGAACAAATCAACGTTTGACTACAATTCTACATTATGTTAATTTGCGATGTGATTGAAGGATGAGATGGAGCTAGTGACACTGGAAACTTCTTCCAGTAGCTTCGAGTAAGGTATATCTTGAAAAAACTTTTAAACAAAAACAAAACCGACTTCAAAAAAACTATATTCAAAAACAAGAAATGCACTTAAAAGTATAAAATAATTTTACGCAATTAAACATAAGAATCAATTCTTAATCATATTTATTTTTGGAGTCGGTGTCAGCTGTGTTTGGTAGCGATCGGATCAACATATTTAGTACCCAGTATAAGTATCGAGTGCGTTTTAATTAATGTTTCCTAAGATAAAAATGGTTATTGTGAGACAACTATAGAAGATAGATATATGTCATTGCGGACTTTTATTTAGCTTATATAAAGAGCTACAATTATTTCATACATCATTTTAATGAAAGTCCTATAGTTTAGCCTACGTAAGCCAAGAAACTAAAATTCAACGTTTTCATATTATGCATTAGTAAGAATAACTCAAAAACTACCGGTCGGATCTTGACTAAAAAAAATGGGACCAACCAACAAGCATTAGCTCTCGAACAAAAAAAGAATCATCGAAATCAGTTCACCAGGAGCGGAGTTCTGAGGTAACAAACATAAAAAAAAAACATACACACGAATTGATAACCTCCTCCTTTTTGTAGTCGGTTAACAAATATACGGACAAATAAAAAAAAACTCCATATTTAACTCATTGATTATGATAATATTGACCCCAGCTAATTGGTTGGCCTAAAAAGTGAGCCAGCAAGTCAGCAGGCTATCCCTTTCACACTTAAGTTTATTCAATTTTTCATCTCTGTCACAATGAGACCGTCATCAATATTATAATTTATTTACAGAAACATACAAATAAATTAAAAACCTACAGTTTCTTAATAAAATGATAGAAAAACTTATAAATATTCAAAAAGCCGTTTAAGCCGTTAGCGGAGTGACGGATTCGTTTTGACTTATTCCACAGAAAATCTGCTTAAAATCCGTATTTAAAAGAATCACTCGGAATTTATTTATGTTGCGCTGCAAGTGGTAAGCTAATGGCGTTTTCAAATTCTTATAGGATTATATTACAAAATATTATTCATATATGAAATATTTATAATTCCCTTGTTAGATATAAGGTTATTGGATTTTTTTTAAGTGAAAAAATTAGATGATATTTGGTAGGGGAGAATCTTATAGGTTCGCGTGAACAACATGCTTAAGCAATATGTGTCAGCAACATCCTTATATAATTTGGACGCCCTTTCAACGTTCCTTTTTTCATTATTTTTTCTAGTATTCGATTTTGAATTATATTGTTAAGATGCAAGGTTTTATTTTTGTGCCTCCCGACTAGTTTTAAGTTTACACTTTTGTCGGCAGTCTTATGACTGCCTGTGTTTTTCTTTCTTTATAGAAAGTGGTAAACGAACGGCGACTTACTGGATATAGTTTAATGTTATCTATCAACACCTGCAATAATAAGTAAATTACGAATGCTTTGCCCTAAGCGGAGGCAAGTTGGGAAGGAATAAAATCACACTCTTGTGTCACTCATCCAAAATCATCTCCGACGATTTCTATGTGTGTTGCAAGTATACTTTTTGGATTTGATCTTCTTCCTTTAATTTCTAATAGATTAAACTAGTGTTTGGTACAGACACTACTTGACTGACTAGCGATATTGTAACGTTTAGGTTTTACAAGTTTCCAGTCCATTACTTGGACCAAGCCCCAGGGCTTCCTTCTTATCTCTTCGCAATGGTCGCGATTCAGAGGTTACCCTTTGGATGTCGTCGTTGCGAATGATTTTAAATGTAAAAATTATTCAAATTGTGCGCGGATAAGTCGGCTGGCGGTCGAATGACGCCTCAACCGGATCGAGGATTGGCGTTCGAGATATACGCGCCGCCAAATTGTCGATGCGGCGGGATCGAGCCGCGATATCTCTTTATTTCTTATAATTTAACCTCGTGTTTCTCTAAGCATCGAATTTAGGATAACTTTAAGCTAAAAGAATTTAAGAAATAAAATTGAGGCTAAGTCTTGAACTATATTTTTCTAGTATAAAAAATTATCTTGAATTGTTTTTTTTTTTCGAAAATAGTAAAAGAATATACAATTTTCATTTGAATGAAAATGAATTAACTACTATATATTCGAATATGAATTAAGGAAGTTTTACTGCTTTAACCTTGACAGCTGGAACAAAGTAACGCAACGT
>JWHW01035797.1:57386-69590 GCA_000931545.1 Papilio glaucus | reverse complement strand
TTTTAGCTAAAATTTACACTGAATTTGAGTTCTTGTAAGTGTGTACATTAAAATAGACTAAAACACCTTCTGTTTGTAATATGTTAGACTTAGACTCTCCCCACTACTAAGTAGTTAAAAAAGCTATACCTACTATGTGTACACAGTGTATAAATACACCTAATATTAAATAAAACAGACGTTCAAAAAGATTAAAAATCTCATTAAAAATAAAAAGTATAAAGACATATTTCTTATTTTAAATATAAAACCTCCACAATGTTCTCACAAACACATTCTTACGCACATGTACGGGTAATGTAATTCGTGTGCATATTTATATTCTAAGTTTTATCTAACTTAAACATAGATAGTAGTTTAAACATGGATTTTTAGTTATGATTAACTTTAAAACCTTAAAAATATTTTGAATGAATCTGTTCGCTGGCTGAGTTAACTCGAGGGCAAAAGTATTTATTATTAGAGTTAGGTTTTCGTAAACATTTTTATGTTTGAAATGCCTTATTGTTTTTATTTCAAGTATAATTTTAATTAAAAATTTTTTTCTATTCTTTCTTTTAAAAGGTCGCCACTAAAATTGTACGATACTATACTTTCTCTAGAAGCAAAGCAATTCACTACATTAAGTATTGAATAAGTTATAAAGAAACTTAACTTAAAAGCCTAAGATTCATAATACCTTGTACACGCTGTAATGCGAAGTTTTACTACCGACATATAAGTTATACGGACCAAAGCTGTAGAACCAATCGGTTTAGTGCGCAGAATCGAACCGATATCCGGTACCGATAGGTGCACGAGTTCGATGGGCGTGCCGGAAGGCTCTCGGGGACCGTTGCTCGTCCTCGATAGCCTTCCAATACGAGTGGGCGTTTGGAATTTTATACAAGACATTTTTCTCTATAAAAAGTACAAAAAGGTCTGTTAGTTATATAACAATAAAACTAAATATAAACAAACATATGTACTTTAATTTATATTTTTTATATAGAATAATAATTTAAACATAAAAGCACATCAACTAGTAGAAGTACTAGACAGAGCACGCGGGCAATTGCTGCACCTTAAATTTCATCACGGAAGCTTAAAATATTTATTGACCTCGAGTCTACGCACAAGTCGAAACTACATAAAGTGAATAGAGTATGAAATAAATGAGAAATTTATGTTGCGAAAGTTAGCGCAGTGTTGATGGATTTCGGGCTGAGCTAACTTATCGATCAGATCGGTGAAATACTAAAGAAAGGCGATTAAGGTAAGGAGTATAGAACTTGTGAGTGATCAAGTATTCCCATAAGAACGAGTAACTTTAACTAAAACAGATAATGCAAGTGTCTGTTTGACGTATTGCACTTTTGAATAAGTCTTTAAATGTCGGCGCTCCTCTGCGGTACGAAGCCTGACAGCGTTTCAAAGTTATTTATTAACAAACGAAAATGTAGTTTCATTAGTGTACCGGCCGCGAAGAAAGCTCGCGGCGAAAGCTCAAGTCGTAATGAATCCGGGGATAAATAATCATAAAGAGTTGGCTCGCCACCTTAAAATGAAAATTGTGTTCACTAAAATGCGCCAAGGAAGTGATATTTATGGGCGCGGCACGCTTGCTTAATGAGCTTCGTAAAAAGCAGTGTGTGATAACCCGGCGCCGCTCGGGGACGCTTTTAAATTACGCCATCCGAATTAAATCTTGTTTAATGTTGTAGTTATATTATTTTTGTTGGAACTCTACAATCTACAACGATACCTAAATTAGTCTAATAGCTTTTTATGCCACGAGGAGACAGATGAAGAAGTAATGTGTTTGTGTAAAGTTGTTTGATTATATATTGAAAGATTTAAAATGACAGGAACACAGAACAAAGAACAGAAAAACAACAAGAAAAACATTTGGCGGGCACCAACGTATTTATGGCGACTGTATTGGACTTACAATTGTAATTGAGTGATTTTCTCATGTAAGTGACGTAAGTCTTTATGAGAATAAATTCTTTAAACCTGTAATGCTTCCTATAAATACTCACAAGTACTCATAAGTAGGTATGTATTTCATATTTTGAGATTTTTACCCAAAAATACACGTAAACAAGAAGCCAATGTCAGTCAGTCGTTAGAGCGTGTTTTATTTCTTTGTTTTCTGTCAAAATTTCATTCACATCCGTTCAGCAGTTTTGGTGTAAAAAAATAACAAACATCTATACATACAAACTTTTGCATTTATAATATTAGTAAGATAGGCTAGTAATTCTTGTACAAATTCATGTTTATAGTTATTAGATATGTTTAAACTATATACAAAAGTAATACAGAAATCTCCTTCTTGAACTTCCTAAGATCCAGGGATCACAGAAGTACTACTAGCTGATTTGAAGCATTTAAAAGAATTATCGAATTTAACCAAAAGATAATACTATCGACTTATTTTAATGTTTTGTGTACTGTTGCGTTTCCATTGAGCGATGTTTTTAACGCGAGATGCTATTTTCATTGTCAACAGCAAAATGTATCAAACGCTTTTTAATTATTTCGCATAATTGTACATATTTTTTATATTGTTTATTAAAATTAATTAGTGATTATAATGTATATAAATATTAATTAATTATGATACTAAATGTTGGACAGTGTACGTGTTTCAACTGTAAATTCGCTTGCGCTATCCGATACTAGATGGCGCTGTGTGCCGTTAGATATTGAATGCCAAATTAATAAAATCTGTTATTTTTCAAATTTATAAGAAACTGTAACTTAAAAAAAATTATAAGCTCATTTTTTTAAGAGTATAGGTATTTATTCAATGGTATTTTATGAAACGTTAAAACATATTTTAAAATTGTTTACGTTGGAAAAATAAGCTGTCAATTAAAATAAAGTCTATTTCAGCTCTTGAGACCTAAGTCGACAATAGGCTCACCACTTATCGTGTTAGACCTAACTTAAATAAGTTCTTTGGCAAATTACAGGTATGGCCACGTTATGCTGAGCGGTTGCTAAAAATCAGTAGTAGTGATCAGCCAAATGTGACATTAATCCAGATATATTCGGTATGTCTAGGTGAATTTATTTCACCTTACACGTTTCGAATAATTCGCCCTTTCGCGGCAATTATTTATTGCCCATTTTCGCGTTCGCGAGGCGAAAGTGGATCCCGACATGGGATAGGTGAAGACATATTTATGGTCGTGAAATAAATACAACAGTTGTTTAGACGTTACAGAATATTCGAGTTCCGTACAAATATTGGAACAACAATACAATTTATTAACCAAATATATTTATAGATTTAACTAAAAATGAACTAAACCAAGCACATACTTAAGAGCTTAACATAAGATAGATTTTTTTTAGGAAAACCTTTTTAGCCGCGTTAGACGATATTTGGTAGGGGAACATTTTGGTGAACAAAAATACAATACGTATTTTAAATGCGACAACAACTTGTTTATTTAAATTTGGTACTAACTTTTTTTTATTTTTTTTCATTTTATTCAAATTTGAATTTTATTGTTAAGAAATTAGGGTTTATTTTTGGTTATTATTTATTTTTCATCTATTATCGCAACGTTCGAGTTTCCAAAGTCCCAGTCCTTATGACTTGCATGAGTGTTGATTTTCATTTTATTAATAATACGTAAAATACTCAAGGATGTAGTAGATAATATCACCCACTTGATATAGATGGGGTATCAAAGTTGACATAATTCCACTTTCATCGGTACAGACAGACCCTTTTATATTCTCTCTGTACAATCATTTATCGTCACTTGTCTATCGCATATCAATACTCATACCTACTTTAACTATGTTGAATTCGGTCTATATATTATGTTCGTACGTCGATTTGTTCAGCTAGGGCGTGCCATATGCTATGCAAATATGCCACATACATTTCCTTCTTTTATAATACTTCTACACTCCAATTCTGTTTAATCAAACATTACATATCTATGCTTTGTCTCGTTCTATTCATTTTAAATCTCCTATGTATGTTCTGCATCTATCAAAGAATATTATAGTTTGATTAATTGTTTAACGGAACCCTAAAAATAAAGAAAATAATCCTCATAAAGATGTCGAGATGCGTCGCGGTCGGGCGGGAGCGACAGTTTGATGCATGCGCGGGAATTAATTCTTTTTTTCTTAGTGTTACGGAAATTACCTGTGTCACCCGTGTCAGTGCAGGGGGAGGGGGGTTGGGGTTGAGGATATTAATGTTCTTTGTGCAGGCAAAGTAAATAATTTAAGTATTACCTATGAGAAGGAACCGAAGGATTGTTCCTTCGGTTCCTAGGAAGAAGGAACCGATTGATATATCAACGCACAGCCAAAACTACTGGGCCTAGAGACTTGAAATATCGCACAGAGGTTGCTGTTATTACATAGGCGAACACTAAGAAAGGATTTTTTTTAATTCATCCCCTAAAGGTCTAAATTTTGAAAGCTTGTAAGGAGAAATAAATCTAATCCAATCTTAGTTGACCTCAAATCTATATATGATCAATCTTATCGAATAAGATTCAACTTAGGCTGGACAACCGTCGGTTAAATTAAATTGCACGGCGAAGTAAAACCGCGAGGCTCAGCTTGTTTAAAGAAAAAAAATCACATTAGTGAATATTTAAACTTAAAAGGCTGCCATTTAAATTAATAATTAAATAATGTAGCACTATACGAGAGCGCGTCATTCCCGCACTATACTGCTAGCCGAATGATCAAACAATAACTTGGTCGCATCCGTTTCGTGGTCGTAAGTCACAGTGCACAAAAGACAATCCCAGTCGCCAAGTTGGAGGCGCGGGTTTCTTGAAGACGCTCGGAACAATAAAGTAAATTATAGCATCGCGTCCGGGGGAAGTGTGGACAGCGAAAAATGGCTGCGCGGGAGCGAAACGAACATCGACTCCACGTTGTGATTTATTTAGAAAATTTAATAGTTTTATAAGTGATCATGGAAGTGACTACAATGACAAGACAAGAATTATCGCCTAAAATGTCAGAAAGTACCTATATCTATTGGATTCCGTCATTAGTAGACCGAGAAAGCTATAGAAAAGTCATTGGCATCATTCGGACCCTTAAAGTTACTAGTCACTTTTAAATTACCAATCGATATTAAGAAATTTAGCTTTATTACGTATCACAAAGATTGATCTACGGCGTAGCTGTGCTGTAGCACCACAGACTAAAATTTATGCTTCCTGTTTGTGTGTCACCGTAAAATTATAAAAATCGTCATATTATAATCTCACTAGCGGTATTATAAATTGTCGTGAAGTTGTGAATTGAATGAAGCATTCGCGATTTGTTATTTCATTGCTCGACAGTTCATAAACTGACGAAGTCGAATCGTAATGGTAGACTAATATTTTGCCTTCTTTATTATCTTAAAGTAAAGGTTAGAATTGTATATTATATTCGTTAGGTAATGACAATTTTATGAAAATAATATCTTGGAAAATGTTACAATAAGAAAAAAAATTTGTTTCGTTCGACCTGATTCATCAAATTCTAAATGATTCGTTCAGTTCAACAATTTGCTTAGTTTATAATATACCTAGTCCGTTTATAAACTGACGAACGTCACCATCGGTCTGTAACAGAGACTAGTCATTTAATTCTTAATTATGTACATAACTTATTTAACTTTCACTCGTTTTTTGTGGTTATGGCGTTATACCAATCACTGGGTTTAAATTCCTCCCCCACTCGAGACTTTGAGTCACAGCGCGAAAGCACAAACAAATACATCTGGAGTTGAACCTAATTATTATAATAAATGTTGCGCCTAACGAAGCGGACTCGGTTTTAAGGATGCAGCCGTTGTCTTGACTCGTAACAACCGCATGCCCACCGCGCAGTGCGTACACTCACATTCGCTCACTGTTCATTTTAATATCTAATTTATATTAAAACTAGCTATTACTAGCTGCATCGCTCGCATTTGTCAAATATTATTATTGTCAAAACATATAATATTACCATGGCAACCGATATTGTCAACTAAAGCTTTATGTACCTGAGGAACAGTTTTATTTTCGGAATAAATGATCTGACAATGTGTATGCAAAATTTCGTGATGATCGGTTCAGGAATTAAAGCGTAAGAAACAAGTTCACATTCGAATTTTTAATAGAAATGTATGATTGGGAAGAAACTACAATTAAAAGAATAGTAAGAGAAGACAATATCGATGTAGAGGATATCGATACATTAACCGTCAGCAGAACATTGCAAATGTGTAACAAACATTAGAAAAAATGTATCGATCTAAATTTCACTAAAGGTTTGAGAAGTGTGCTCAAGACACATATTTGTTCTAAAATTTTACATGTTTACTTGCGACCAATGGAAACACCGTACATGTCTTGTTTCTTGTTGTAATAACCAATTAATTTACTAGTACATTTTTCTAAATGTATCTTGTAAAACACTAAAGTGAGGCCATCTTACACTTGTTTTCAGTGAATGGGTTTCCAATGTTAGGTGTCGACTCAAAAATACTATGTCTTTATTTTCTCACATCCCTATATTTAGTTGTCGATAATTTCTTGTGAGTTAAACTTCGCTCTGCGGCTAAACGGCGATGAGAGAGTCGCTTAACAGAATTAAACCCCACGTCTCCCTGAAATCGTGAATATATACGATTATAATTTATTATGAATAAATGAAATATTATAAACGCATCGGCGCACCGCCGACAGCGCCAGTGGCAATGGCGTTTGCTTTGTTAGACTAGTGATGTGCCGCGCCCGTCTGCGTGTCGATTGTGCGAAATCACTTTGTTATTAATCTGTACGTTATTAAAAATATTATGTACATTCTGAAATCATAAACGAATAAAGATAAGGAATCGGAAAGATTAGGATTCTAAAAAAACACTAAATACAGTACAGCGTGGTAAAAGCCAGCGTGCGTTTACACTAACCTATTAAAAATTAAATTTTAAAATGTTGCTACTTCGTTTTTCGTTTTGCGATAGTGAAAGACCACATGTCAGTAGCGTGTGTCACTACGGGAAGTACATACTGTTCAAAGACTTTCATCTCGATACAATTGCTGCGGTAGTGGATTATTATTGCGTAGAAAACCAGGATTTACTGGATTGACTTAGTTATATTAAGTTGGTATCACTGTGTTCTATGTCACTGGCTGGAAACCCCCAGAATGGTAAGATTAATGGTGCCAGCGCTAGAATTTAGTAAATAACAAAACATAATATTACTTATCGATATTGTGGATGCGGTACATCACTAACCCTCTAGCTGCCGACTTCCTTCATACTCGCGAGCACTCGTTCGTGCCGCGCCTTTGTCGGGAACAATTGTCGACAAATTAGAAACGAATTGAGTTATTTAATATCAACCAGTAATACAGTGCGCGAAAATTGTTTGCAACGTTACGCGCGCCATCTTTGTTGTTCTAAGACGAATTAACGTATAAATTAGAAATAAAAGAATAAAATAAACAACGCCGGAGACATTTAGACATACCTCTAGAGTTTACATTACGGGCACTCTTATTATAGGGCTTTCACTATAAGATCATTAGCTTGTTGTAGATGCCTCAATATCGGGTGAACCGCTTGCTCGTTTGCTATCTTTTACTATTAAAAAAATATATAAATGATGTATGTATGTTCATATTCTCTTTTGATCTCGGTCTTTAACGTTCTAGTGAAGTTACACTAAATCTTTTCGTAGTTCACAGCATAATACTTAACCCGACAAAATTAAGACGTCACCTGACTTGATCCGGAATTTTATTTATAGATTTGAGAAAAATGATGACTAGAGTTTTGTTTTCGAATTGATTTGTTACTTCAAAAACATATATCAAAGACATAATATGAATGTATTTGCACATCCCTATCCAATAAGAGTATACTCAAAACAAATATATTTGCTAGAACAAAAAGTTTGTATGTCGGGATCGAGTAACAAGAGGCGAACAAATCAAAGCGGTATTCCCAAGTCAATCGTTGAACGGCAAAGGGTAGCGGGGAAGTCCCGACAATCGTATGATAGATATATTTTCTTTTTATGCCACGGGTTAGTGCTTCGAGCATGATATAGTGCGGATAGATCGCTCGCAACGACCCCCGGGGGAGTTTTTATGCTTCGACAAGTCGAGCAGTGACGCCTTGAGGATTTGTTTCTCGTATCTCACGATATAGTTTTCCTATAACATTATGTTGCTTTATTTTGTTTTATGAACTCTTACAGACTGGAAACAAACAACGTACTAGTATTGGGTTCTTGATGGTGTAGTGTACTGTAGTTGCACATAGGCAGGTGGTGGGTTAGTGGTGATCAGAAACAGATTCAAAAACAGTATAAAAATGTTACCACCATAAAAAAGGGTATATTTGGTAGGTTCAATGCGTTTGTCGTTTATAAATGATACATAAGATTGTATATTATTTGGTTGAGGTTATTCACAGATTATTTTTGAAGTGAGAACTTCTTTAGCCGGTATTTAGATGATATTTGGTAGCGGAAAATTTTATAGGTTCGCGCGAACAACATGAGCAACATGCTTATTTGAATTTAGAACATTTAGTTCTATTATTTTACCTGTATTCAATTTTGTATTTTATTGTTAAGAAACAAGGGTTTATTTTTGTTGTATTATTTTTATATTTGAGTTTCAATTTTTGCCTGCAGTCCATATGAACTGACTATGTTTTTTTATAGCAGAAGGGGGCAAACGAGCAACGGGTCGCCTAATATTAAGTGTTTGCCGCCGCCTATGAACTACAACATGAGAATTACTATAGATGCGCTACCAGTCTTTGAGGAAGGCGTACGATCTATTCTTGAAAGACCCTAAGTCGTATTGGTTTGGAAATACTGCTGGAACCAGATCTACAACACGAAAACCGCAAGTAGTAGCCTACCATCAAGGTGGTGTGAATGACATTTGGAGCTCTCGTGTTGTGCGACGAAACTTAGCAGGAATTATTCCAAAAATTGGTGTAACATCAGTGTAAGGCACCAAGCGAAGCCGGTACAATCTGCTAGTCTATTTATAATTATAAAAAAGTGTAACCTTTTCTGAATTTCGATCCTTTAACCCCACACGGCGGCTCGGGGTCAATTATACCGCGTGGATTTTCAAAAGGAACTTTATGAGCTTCACACGAAAATGAAAATCATGTCGCTATCCCCCAGTCCCCAGTCCCCAGTCTTAACCCCGCTCTCTTCATTATAATTATTTTAATATGCAAATAATGATAATAAAATCTCGTAGGTTTTCCCCGTTTTTGTTTTTGTCTGCGCGCGAGAATATTGGGTTATACTTAATTATGTTTGGAGGGTTAAGCTAATGCCGCCCTCTACCTGCTTAGCTCTTAATTTTTATTTATTTCTGTGTGTTAATTCACTCGCCGTATATTAATTTTCTCCGGACCGACGCCATGATTAATTCATACTGGCTTTTGTTTGTTCGAGTCACAACTGTGCTCATTTGTGTGAGGTTTGAGGTGATAACTTATTTGAATATTTAAATTGGTATATCAAAAATATTTATTAGTACCATAATATTCGTACCAAACTAGTACCAGATCTTTTAGTGTTGGATGATTCACTCCTATTGTGACTAATGTGTGACTTTTAGGATTTAGATAGGATTTGGCGGGGGGGGGGAATTGATAGGAGAAAGAAAATATTATTTGTTGTGCGATACTTATAAAAGTGGAGGTAGTTGTATTTATATCCTGGACTCGGAGGTAACAACATTTGTAAATATTGCTAAGTCACATTAATCTAAGATTAACCTCCGATGTTATGTTGAGGTTTAAAAATGTAATTACGTGTTATTTATTAAGGTCGAATATTTTTGGGATCCGTTTGTAATGTTTTATAATTTCACGCGTCGCGTCCAGCGGCCGGCAGCGGTAGCGGATACAAAGAACTCTTTGGCATTAAAAGTAAGAGTAAGCCTACGTTCATATTGATAAGCGATAGCGGGAAATAAGGCGTTTTTTTAAACAACGAAATACTTTGTGGTTTCTGCAACTGAAACGTAATCAATTAATTTATTATGTATCTTTTTATTTACTTTAAGGAACACTTTGTGTCTTGGACTGTCAGCCTAAATGTAAAAATAAAAACAATTTATAGTCTACTCTACCTACAACTGGAGTTGAAGGAGATACAAATTGCAAAATAATCTTCATTGACGTCATCAAATCTCAGACCTATGTCCCAGACATGACAGGTATTTCCAAAGCAATACGAGTGCCCCGCTAGGGCGACAGGGACTTTCCCCAATATCCTGTATGTTTACGTGCGTCAGTGATCTTTAACAATAAGCGACCCGCTGTTTGTATGAATTGGAAAGTCGAACACCAGAACTAACCTTCTGTTTCAAATACTACAATCGACATCTTTGACATATCATTGACAACAAAATACCTCTACTCCACGCATGTCTTCTGTGGAGGAGGTAGGTCTATCCTGTCATAGCGACCCTGCAACGTATGCCGCCGCTACTGGCTTTACTACTGTTCTAGTCGCAGTCTTTAAACGTACCCAGGTGTTAGCATTAGGGGCTTAAGGAGTCCCAGTGCCTGTCTGTGCCTATCTAAGGCTGATGGATGCCTGAATACTTCGCTGTGATCGTGTAATGAAGTCATAGACTAAAGAATTAACGTATATAAACCAGAGTCGAGGAAGAGCACCCACATAAATTACATTAGAATATAAATTAATACGATCGCACTATGCAAAAAAATGGACGTCTCTTTGATATTAACTTAGCAATCGAGTTTGTGCTTTAAATATTGAGGAATACAGTAGGTATTCCTTTGAGCTATGTTCCTTATCGATTTACGTGAATGGGATAATTCTCGCAGCTTTAAAGATACTGCAATAGACAAGTAATTGCAATAAAGCCAGCCGATTATTTATTCGCTTAAAGTATTATCAAATTAATAGTGAAATTTTAAAGAAAGAATTATTAAAAGCGCTCTATGACTACGTGTAGTGAATGGATTGTCAGATATGTTTATTTTCTAGATATTATGTAGCACTAGGGAATAAATATGTAGTAATCAAAGATGTTACATAACTCTAGATTTAGCATCCGGGGCCCAAAAGTGAAGCCACCTCAAGTTGATAATTGACTTTTTATAATCCAACTGAGTCATCCCCGTCTCTGATACTGATACAATATCTCCGTGTTTGTAATTTAAATATAACGATTTGTGTTATGAAATCTAGCGTAGTGTAAAAACTATAACTTAAAAATAAAAATAAGTTAACGAACATCATATTTTACAAGTAGTTAGTTAATTTTATGATGTATCCTGAATATTTTATGCACAACTAACAACAACAGTGCTACGCCATAACATGTTATAACTGTTGTCAACTACAAAATCAAAAAAAAATAAAAAAGATGGATAAAAAAAGTCGCTTCGCTTTTGAATTTGTTTGGAAAAAAAATACAAATTGTCAAGTTAATCTTAATGATGAAGAAACATTTGCAGTTTTTTTTTCGGTTTCCGTTTCTTGTTTTTGTTTTCGTTCCTTGCGGTCGTATGTATTACTCTTGTTATTTTTTCTTTGATGAGTCAAAATATGAACAATTTGATTGTGTCATTATGTAACTGGCATGAGGCTATCTAACTTAAAGACAAGTGTTCCTAATCCATTTTCAACCCTTCAGTGGTAATAAAATTAGGGTTGGCTCGATTACACAGGAAAGTCATTTTTCTAAGAGAATTTTTTTAATCGTTCGTCACGGTTCACTTGATATCGCGCCATCCCTTCATTTTGCACTACGGTGGCCATGTTTATTCAATTAAAAATACGACTATGTTTCTTAACTTAGCGTCACCAAATAAAACCCATACTAAAATACATATAATGAAAAACTGATGTTAAATTGTTATCACTTCTTTATCAGCTTATATTTAATTTTAATTTTAGTTTGATAATTTAAGAGAACAATCAGACAATCATACATTATGTAATAAATTTCCCCTGCCCTTTTGTATTGTGTATTTACTTACGTATTTTGTGTCGGGACAGTACGATCCTAGTCCATAGTGTTATAGGATTTTCCCACAGCTTTTTACAGCCAGACTGCCTGCCTTACGCCATTTGCGAGATGTTGAGCTTGTAGGTACTGTAGGTACTTACTTCAAAATTTGTAACGTTGGTTCACTCACGAATCACGTAAGGTTCGATCTCACATAGATAC
>JWHW01035797.1:23141-44964 GCA_000931545.1 Papilio glaucus | reverse complement strand
TTTGGAATTCCTTACCAAAGAGGAGAAATTCGTGATTAAAGTGGCCAGTACGAAAAACGCCAATTTCATATGTAAGGACCTAATATTTAAAGAGCCTTACCTTAAATATGTTTTATGAAAAAACTGTCTGATGCTTATCTTATAGGAGTGAAGAATGTTTTAAAGAAATTATGCATTTTTTTTTAATTGACACACAGCATTGCTCCTCCAGAAATGGTTGAGAAACTGACGTCCAATGCGCCCCTTGTTAAGAAGTTCTCCCCTCTCCTCTCCCGGGAGGCGATCCCGTGGAAAATTAAAAAGGCCGCGGGGCGATCGGGTAATATTCTCTCTCATTAGGTCCCGGTTACGATTGCCCGTTTGTTCCAGGTGTATTGTGCGAGATCGCGAGTGTGTGGATGCTAGATTGGAACAGAGAGTACCGTGGAGACGTGTTCTTACTAAAACTTTTGATATACTAAGAGTCGATTTAATATTTATTTTATTTCCATTCAATCCAAAGTTAATATGTATTCTCCCATGATTATCATTCGGATAAAATATTTCGTAACGTTCGTTTAGAAATCTCACTTATTAAGTAAGTAAGTAAACTAAGATTCAGCCTCTACCTACTTTCTTCGGAGTGTTGCCAGAGATGAGATTCCAAATGAGAGCTGAGGGTGGTTGCATCAAATATACATTTTGAAATTTTCATTAAAATCTGAAAATAAATTAAGCTGGAATTTCAATAAATAATATTTGTGCAGTTAAAATAAACAACCGAGGCTACTCCGGGCTCGTGAAGTGCGGCGGCGTGAGGTTGGCTAGAACAAATTCAGGTTCGCCATTTTGCCTGGCATAATGAATGCTAAGATTAAGATTTGTGCGCCGCGCGATTGTTCTTTTGTTTGCATTGTGGCTGCGCTCGGTATAACTCCAGGTACAGTCCACTGCATATTTCCGAAATCCGCCTAGGGTGATGAGTTCTTTAGCTCACTATCAACATTAGTAAATCAGGAAGGCTAACTGATCTAGAACATTACTCCTACAATATATATGATTGCTAATTTAATAAAAGCGAACTAAAAGATAATTCGCTGTAGAATCAATAGAAAACATTTTGGTAAAAATCGTAGTTGCTTTAGTTTAGTAGTTGCAGTACTAGTCTGCCCCAAATCCATTAAACAAAGGCAATATACACTTAATATATAACACTGAAGTAATGAAAAAGGTGAAGCAGATCATATGATGAAATCCTCAGATTAGATAAACATAAAGTATGAATCAGTCATCAGTCATTTTGTTTATAGAACATATAAAAAACTATAAACATTTACTTTGACTCATGTATTTCGTTTGATATTCGGTTGAGTGTACCTCCAATAGCCCGGGGCAAGTTTCTACAGCAATGCACGTGTAGCGACAGCGTTGACAGAGGAGCGCCACAAACGGTACTGACCAATCCGGGGACAAAACGCGCTTTAAATGATACATTAAACTACATAATTCACAAGTATACTTGTTATTTATCTTATGAATAAAGTTATTTATAAGGGCACTATGAATAATGACAACCTAAGCATTTTTATGAAACATACAAGGCTCAACGTTTGATTTCACCAATGAAAAATCTCGAACAAGTCACAATTTATTATTTAACCCAGTGACCGTATATAGCAAGTGTAAGTAAAATGACTGCTCTGCTTACCCGAAAACATTAAAAGATTCGTAGTAACTACGTGAGTAGTTAACACAAATCGACAATCGCCCGCAACTGTTAATGGGGAGCGTTTCTATTAGTTTTTATTATGTCTGTCCGTCCCCTCTGTTGTAACGATTTTCCTTATACTGGCCTTAATTGTAAGTCGATATATAGATTACTTACATGAGTTCCAGAGATTTTAGAAACAAATGCTTGTATGAATGATGGATTAAGATGATCAAAAAAACACTCTTTTTACTTTTAACCTATAAACATAACCCTGGAATAGTACTTCGTCATATTGGCATATTGCTTTGGAATATGCCGCCTAATTTTCCATACACTCATTCTAAACTTCAACAAGGACCTTTCGAAAGATTTGAAAGTTTTATTTATGACTATAAATTAGTTTGACACTTCACAAGCAAAAAAATTATACCAAAATGGTATGTTGCATGAGTTCACTGGATGACCATGAGACTGATATAATTTGTAGCTATTCTAGAGCTAAGCTTACTTATATTATATTAGTAGACATCTTAGCAGGAAAAGAACAGCGCCATCTGTCAAGTTTTTGTTTTGTTTTGTCATTTTCTTATTATTATTACTCCTTACATAAAAAGAAACGGAGCGGAATTTACGTCATATCCGACAGAACATGAAGTTTCTTTATAAATCTCGAGTTAACGTGGTAATATGGTAATAGCCTCGTTATCGAAGTAAGAATTTTACAAGACTAAGCCGTAGAGAAGCTACTTGAAACAAAAGCACATTATAACGCAAAGCAAACAGGGCAATAAGCGATAAACTTTGAAAATGGCACCGAACAGTACAGTCGCGGAATAAAATCACCATTAATTCGTGTTCGCGACGTAGGTAATGGGCCACTCGTTATTGAACAACCTGTGTTGTATTTATCGCGCGAGTGATGTCACTTATCGATTAAATCACTAATATCGATAAATTTAAAGTGAAAATACATTTTTTTTTCTAATTATATTTTATCTTTTCTTTGACGATGTGATTGTACTTACTATTAATAATGTAACGCTCTAAATAAATAATATAAACTTATTTACATAAATGTACACACTATTTCTACGTAATTTATATATAATTCTGCAATATAAAAAAATTGTAAATGTACCCGTGTTGTATATGTGCTTACGTATAATGAGGACAATGTCAGCGGTTTACTATTTTCTTGAATTTTACTTGTAATTTTTAATTACCTAATAAATCCGTATATATAAGAAACTAAAAAGTAATAAGCGATAGGTTGTCACCAAACTCGTTCAAGTTCTGTATTCAATCACGAACACAAAGTGAAAGAAGACTAAATTTTAAAACCCAGGCACAGTATTACTGCAAACTGACTATCAAGTGTATATCACAGTAATTAGCATCGTTTCTGATCTATCGATTATAAAATTGTCTTGTCGATATGATGCGAAGCGCATCACTAGTGCAATCGGTCCAATTCACACTCTCAATTGCAGCCGCGGTAACGTAATATGGCGATCGTATTAATTATTCAACCGATATTTTAATTGGCAATGTAATGTTTCGTCACAATCACTTTTATGGGATTGGTCATTTTCGTTAATGACCTGTAAATTTACCTTATTTGTCACAATGAGTGTGGTTTTAATTTATTTTAAAAGTATGTTTTTTTTTTAATAAATTAAAGCTTTAGATTTGTTTTACAGGAATTAGTGTGACACAACACAACATACAGTTCTGCGATGACACAGCGTCGCTTAGGATGAGTGTCAACATTTGAAAGACCATAGATTTGATTTTTGATAATATGAAACAAACCTGGGCTGCACTGTGACGTTTAGGGCAACATCCCTCCCTGCTTTGTCTCTCTAGCCCCAAGTGCATTGCTGGCGCGTTGCGTCAACGCATGAAATTTTGACGCACCATGTGGCATTGGTCTATCACTTCACATAAGGTGGTCACTAGACACCAGATGCGCCACTTGCACGTTTCCCTCGTAACATAAAAAATAATTCAATATCTGCTTATATTGTAGTATTCTCACTAATTCAATTTGCTTCCTGAAGGATTCGAGTTGCATTCTTGTAAACAGGAAAATACGGGAGACGAGCCCAAATTACAGGAATCAATAACGTCGCCAGACGACATTATGCGAGATTTATTAGCTCGGTGTAGGCTTATTAGTTTCCGAGACGGACTCGCCGCGCGGAATGTAGACTTAAGAAAGGATGGTAGGCCACACTATGACACATTTTTTGATATATCAAAAATAACGGAGCTAAACTAAAGAATACTGTTAATCTTTTGCACGTTGTTGCACAAATAGGCCGACCCGACCGGTGAAATACCACTTCACAGAAAACAGGCTTGAAGTAGAAGTATGCTTCTACGCTTCGTATGATGAAGGGTTCCCCGGAGAACCAATTTCAGTCCTTTTCCCCTTCCCACTCTTTCCTAATAAGGAAAGGATCGGATGGAGAAGAGGATTGGACAGGGAGGGGATGAATAGGAAATGTCAATATTCTTTTTCCTTTCTATCTTCTATATCTAATAGATTCTCTCTCTATTAAAGGCAGGCAACGCATCTGCGACACATTTGCATTTTACGGATGTCTATGAGTAGCCGTCACATAACATCTGCTGAACCGCTTGCTCGTTGGCCACCTTCGCTCATAAAAAAGAATTGTTAGATTGTTTCCATAAAAAAAATTGTTTCAATAAATGCCAGATTTTTTTAGATTACAAGCACAAAAGTATACAGAAGAAGCCATCTTTTTCGAAGCAATTGAGCAAAAGCTTCGTGTGTAAAACCTCTTTCATATGCCGTGTCTACGAGATTCTTTAACCGAGCTTATCCAATATACAAAAGTCGGCAAGAATGCGACAAAGTATTGGTGTATAAAAACCAAATGCTAGCGGCACTCAGCGCCTTCTCCGCCGTTTAATATACTCCAATGTACAGTTAACTGCAAAATTGTTAATAAACAAAAATATTTTTTTTGTGCTTTGATTTCAAAAATTATTATCCATCACTTGAGCTTTTTAGATCTAAAAACTGAAGACGAAAAAACAATTAACTAATGTCATGGTAAATTGCTTATTGGCAAATTAGAAATTAATTGAGTTAATTTTCAAGTTGAAAGATTTGCCAACAAGTTTCAAGAAACAAAATTGAAAGGTGCTAAGACAAAAAATAGTCGTCGTTACACGTCCAGCAACGTTGATCACCTTCGGCACAAAGATCGGCCTTCTACCGCCCCCATTCATTTGACTCCCACAACTTTGACATGGTGGGACCTATGCTGCGTCGACCAGTACGCTACTCTAGGACCTTTCGGTCCTATGGGCCATCCATTCTGCGAGAAGTGTGTCCGGCCCATTGCCACTTAAGGTTTGCAATTCTTCAGGCAATGTCGGTTACATTGGGTCTCCTGCGGATCACATCATTTTTGATCGATCCCGCAGAGAGACTCCGAGTATTGCCTTCTCCATTGCCCTTTGAGTGACCTTGAGCCTACTAATAGTGCTTGCAGTGAGGCACCACGTCTCAGTACCGTATGTCATCGCTGGCAACACACACTGGTCAAAGACTTTGGTCTTGAGACACTGCGGTAAATATTGGGACGACAGGATATCCCGAAAGCTGTCCATCCGAGTCGGATTCGGCGATTGATTTCCTTGTCGATAAAATGTTTTTACAAATTCATAACGTTCATTTTTTTTGTTTAGTTGATCTGTATTTAGTTTGGATAAATAATATTGTAGTTAGTCCAAGATTTTTTAAAAGATATTGCCCTTAACACTTTTCTACCGACCAGTAGCAACATATGTCACGGGCCGAACCACGGTACAATAAATAAATAGCGCAAATTCCGAAGTGACCAGACCACTGTCCCAATAAAACCCTAGCACTGTCCAGGGGTAAATAAATATTCCACTACCCTCTAACATTGTCCATACATTTGCGTCTAGAGTTCGCGTGTGTGAGTCGCCTTGTTTTTCTTTAGGGAATCGTTCGGTTTGGGGGACTTTGATGCCGTGTCGTTATAGCGCTGGAATTTTGACGCGTCACAGTGACACGGTGCTTTATATATTATCTTTAACTGTTTCTTATTTCACATCGCTTGTAAACGTCCGTTTTCTTTGCCGGACGTCGGACGAAATAAAGGCCGGGATGAGTTGCTGCTAAGCATTACTTCTGAATGTACAACTTAGCAAAGTATCAAATTATTTTGATTTCATAAAGAACTCAATTCGCCAATTTTTCTTCTCGTATTTTCATTTTCCTTTCATTACATTCATTATATTAAATAGCCATATAAATAATTATGTACATTACATAAAACAAAACATTGTCAAGCCGAGCCGTCAAATTTATATTTATAAAGTGCTAAATCCTCGAAAATCAATACTAAAGCTAAGCGAAGCCACTGATTGACTTACATCGAAAGTAAATGCTAAAGTACTGTCTATTTATGTAAATGTTATGCTTAGAATGTTGCTAAGACTTAGTAACGGCTTAAGTGTCAAAGTACACTTGCAAGATTTTACGAGAATGAGATTGGCGTCTAAGCTAATTTGATAGTAGCCATAAAAACACTGCAGTTCAAAATTACAATGACGAGGACATCTTTGGAAAAAATAGTTATTCATAACGATAGGTAAGGAGTATTAGCATAAGTGAGCCACGACAGTGCTGAGGAAGCCTTAAGCCGTAAATATCCAAGGTAAGGTCGCGGCTGTCATGAGCACTATCAGGAAAAATATATACTTCCCATCCAATAGACATAGATGAGGCGATATGAATGCAACATGCCTGGAACATTCTTGGAATATTTTCCTTTGTGTATTTTCCGATGAGAAAAGCATGGAGAGAGATTTTTTAACAAATATTTTCAGTGGAAAAATTCAATCAACGGAAAAATAAAATCTCAATCAACATTTAAGTTAAAAAACTATTTTTTATTTTCTCTAACGATGTAAGCATTTCACATAAATAATTCGGCTAACTAGCCTCTGGAAAATTTCCAAAAAGAATACAAACATGTTTGTACAAAATATTTCGGTATCAGGATGAGACTCTGTCGATAGATATCCAATTAAAAAGGATTTAGAATTAAATGCCTTAATATTTCCAAAGCACGTATAACCATAGAATCTGTTCTCTCTCTTATCATAACAGTTATTCCATTCACCATACACGACTTAATACACAAATAAAGAAATCAGCTTTATGGTCCTTCGGACCGGATACTAGCAGATATACATATAAGTAATACGCATGTATTAGGAAAGTTATAAATTAAATAAATAAACGATAAACAATCTATATCTATAACAATGTAGCCTGAAATATAACAGCGAATCAATTTGTGCTAGGTTTAGCGGCGGCGAGTGCAGTCGATAGCGAGCTGGTTTACGATCGCGCTGCGATGACTTAACGATCGCGTGTCGATTGCGGATGATACCCGTTCAATATTTCTTTCATCTACGTACAGATTAAGCGACTTTAATTATAATAAAACCTCAAGTGGAAGTCCTTGGTAATCTGCTTACTTTCTTTATGCGTTCTTTATGCTTTATGCGTTTTAAAAAAACAACAAAAGAAAGTGAATGCTACCCATAGGCTTCTACCGCCCACCTATAAATGGACGTAGGGGATAAACAGAAAGAAGTATATTTCCTTTTCCTATCCATTCCCTCCCTCGTCAAATCCTCTTCCCCTTCCCATCTTTTCACCACCAAAATTAGGCCTTCTGCACCTCACTTATCAGACGAAACACAGAAGAATACTTCTACTTCACGCCTGTCATCAGTGAGGTGTCGTGGCCTGTCGAGCCAGCCCATACATGCATGCGTCTTCAAAACCTTTGTAGCAGTGCCTTCGTCTCAAAATGATGTATTTAAAACGCAGGCGTAGCGCGTAGGCACTGCTTATTCAAAAGTATATATTGTACCTGGCACTTCCATTCGATGCGGATTTACGTATGAATGTGCTTAGTGGATATGTCTACATTTTTTTTAAATTTATAGTTTAACAAAGTGGGCTACAGGCATTCTTTTTACCCATTATAATAATAGATGTTTAAATTTTAAGTGTAGTTTAAATGTGAACATACATCCTTGTTTTAGTACAATCGGAAAGCAACGTCGTGGCCTTTACCGACATAAACGTTCAGAATTTTATTTGAGGACTTTACATTCAGCACTGTAGAGTTTCATTGAACTAGTTCTCCATACAAAAGATATTCCAGCTCCGTACATGTGCAATTTCATGGCGCTAGTAGTTGAGGTTAACGATTTGGAAGCAAGAGATTCAATTTTTGTTTGATTGTGTCGATAAACATCAGTATTTCAGGATTTAATGTAGAAAAATCCCATACTGTAGGTCGCGGGTTCGAACCCAGGCAGGCGCTTTACTTTGTGTTAATTTATTTCATCACCATTGCTCCTAAAAGCGTGCAGAAAAACATCGTGAGGAAACCGGCATGTCTTAGAACCAATAAATGTGAAGACATGTGACATCCACCAACCCGCACTGGGCCAGAGTGGTGGATTATGGCCTCCCTCTCTCGGACTGGAGGTCTGTGCCCCTGCAGTGGGGAACATTCTAGAAAAGGCTAATTTATCGTATTATTATTTATTGTCTATCTCATATGCTTCTTATTTGAAGACCAAACTTCAGCTAGTGCACTTGGAACAATCGTTCAAGTCGTTGATTAAATCCAAGTTTAACTATGGTAAGCTTAGCTTTTATATTTCCATGACTAACGACCCTGGTTTTATCTTCACCTTCGTATTAGCGGGGACCAGTTGCGCGCGTGAGCGAGTGGAGAGGTCACTGTGTCAAGGTCAAATGTAGGGACTTGTATCACGCTAATATGAAATAAAAACTATATTCTTGACTTTACAACCTAGTTATAATAGAACTAGATACGGTAACTTCCATTGGTTCGTACAGTAAGAGTGTCCCTGGTAACTGGGCAAGCCATTTTAATCATCAAAGGGTAATGAGATCATAAAATTTGGCATAAGGTTAGGAGGATGGACCGATGATGTGGTAAAAGTTGCAGGAGCCCACTGGATGAGGGTGGCAGGGAAGTGATCTTTATGATGATGAATGGGGGAGGTCTACATCCAGCTGTGAATACGAACGAATTTAAGCTGAAACGTAAAAAATACGTTATTATTAACAAATTATGACAAAAGGGCGTGACTCAGCCTTACCGACATAGGACCAAGATCCCGTGTCAGTCGTTTCAGTCACCCCCCTTTTCCTGCAATGTTTGCGGAACATCTCACATTACACTTAACCTCAAATTAACAAATGAGCATTTGTTTACAAGAAGACCTCAAAATTAATGACAAACCAAAAAAATATGTAAAAATAAGTAGAGGAAAAAATATATAAAGTAGGCTCTATCACTTGTATGTTTGTGTGTTTGAGTGTGTGGGTTTGCGTTTGCTTACGTCAATCTTAACAAAGCCGTCCGTCATTTGAGAGGCCTGTGCTACGTTATCCAGTATGTGGTTGCTATTCCAAAATGCTTTTGGTTCTATTGAAAATCCATTACGAGCAATGTGCTACCTTTGCCGCTTGGGAGCTATTCCATCGGCTGTATCACCTTGTTCCGTCAGGTAACGCGGCGATAGTTGTGACGTTGTCAGACATAATGACGTCACTGCGGTACTTTGTTATTCGAATAAAAGTAATAAATTCACTCGTTGCGCGTTAATACAGTTATCATACGCTATCAACTAATATTTATAGCGCTTACCATTTTAATACAAGAAATTACAATTTTGCAAGCACGCTAATTTATAGGATTGTTTGCATGTATTTTTCAGTATTACGCTAACAGTACAAAATATAAATTAAAGTCTAGGCGAATGAGTTATGTGAAGAATCGTTATTCCTCTTCTTCACCTAAAATGGATAATCCATAATTGTGTTTCTCCCAGCAGTGTCTGATACATGAATGGCCTGACTTCGCAGTGGATTTTACGCAAAAGAAATAAAAATATCTCAAATTAATATCCTTTTTGTATATCTGTAAACGTCTTGTAGTGTTTGACGGATTATATTTTTAAAATGTTAGTTTTTAGGGTTCCGTACCCAAAGGATAACACGGGATTCTTTTACTAAGACTCCGCTGTCCGTCCATCGGTCACCAGGCTGTATGAACCGTGATAGTTAGACAGTTGAAATGTTTGCAAAAAAAAAACAGAATAAAATTTTAGGGGGCTCCTATACACCAGATACGATTTTTTTGCCGTTTTTATAGAACCCTTCGTGCGTGAGTCCAACTCTTTTAAGTATTGTATGTACAGTCTCCAGAAAAATACATATATTTATGGTGATAGCCATGTATTTGTCTTTTTGACAGTTTTGTTTTTTAATAGCGACATGCATAAATAAATTGCATGCATAAATTGGAAGGCAAAGGTTTCCAATTTCGAAAATCAAAATTCGAATTCAAAACGCGTTCGGCACTTCGAGCAAGTGATGCGTGATCACGGGTCGGCTCAAGTACACCTTTACTACTGAGCCTATCTTTGTATGTTTACGATATTAAACCTTAGGTTGGCGGTTTTTCAGTTCAAAGTTCAATGACTGTAATCAGTCCAAGTGTAGACCGTCTGCCAAATGAACATAGTCGCGATTTTATTTTGTAGAAGGTCGTTATTAAAATCGAGCCAATATCATTACACAGGATGTTACTAAAATATTTATATATATAAATGTTAGTAATTTTATAATATAAATTAAATTTCAATTATAAATTATTAATATAAAATATTATTGTCTTAAGTTTCGAGCTTTCGTATATTTCTTGTTTCGGCTCATCCCCATTTATTCTCTTTGCAGCATCCACTGTCGCTGACTCCACCATTGTTACAATATATATTCATAATCGCTTAAGGAGAACTAGACCATAAACTCAAATATTTTTCTTATCTGTTAACTATATGTATTACACTAGACTAGCTATTGCCCGCGGCTTCGCACTCATTCTAATTTCTACGCTCGAATTTTTCGTAAGGTGATTCCGCGTATTTTATACCAAAAATTTTCTAAGCATGTAACATTACCATGGCAACCGATATTGTAAATGGAGGCTATGTGTACATTGGGAACAGTTTTATTTTCAGGATAAAGGTGACAATTTGTGTGCATAATTTCAATTCACATTCGCATTTATAATATTAGTTACGATAAAATCTAACTTAAATTATGTAGTGTACAATTTTTAATGATCTTTATTTAATAATGAAGAGTATAATATTTTAGCATCATCCTGTTCACAAGATTCAGATTGGTATAGAGGGCCGATAGGTACCGCGGCGTCGCGGTAAGTAGATAGTGCGCCTTTTCTTCGTGCCACTTCCACTAACGATGTCATTCGGTGTGTACTACCCTGACGAGTTATTGAGACTTTTTCAAGAGACAACCTCCCCGCTTTCACCACCCCCTACCTCCCATCGGGGGAGGAACAGTGCACTATGTTAACTAGATGTGCCCGTCTGCCCACGTGCGTTGTAAATTATTACACTATTACCTACGTCTTGGATCCATGTCACTTTATTTACGATTTAAATATAAGAATTTTAACTTTAATTTTACTTATACAATCGTATGAATATTTTCTTATCAACACTGCTATTATAAAGAAGAAAGATTTGTATTTTTGTATGTTTGTATCCAATAAACTCAAAAACTACTGAACCGATTTCAATAATTCTTTCACCATTAAAATATTACAGTATCCATAAATAACATAGCCTATGTTTATTGCTAGAAAAAATCAGGGGAAATTACAAAAAAATCAGCGAGGAAATGCGAAACGAATGCGTAGTAGTTAATAATAATTTAGTTATTTAAAATGGTACTAAAAATTACCAAAACACATTTATTGTATTATCAGGTAGTTTTTATTCATGTTTTGCAGTAGCAGGAGACGTAGTAGGTAACGGAATGACCTTCGTTACCTATCGACATCCACAACTGCCATGAGTAATTGGTGAGTTGTTTAATGGGATATAAATAAAGCTAATGATAAGATTCTTCGATTAATCTGAAAGAAGATGTTCTTTGAAGAGTAAAAACTACGTAATGATAACTACGCTCATGTCGCTTCCATTTACAATTGATCTACAGTCAGACTCAGTGTAGATATCTGACGATAATTATGTCGGTTGAAAGATTGAATACTCTTGACTTGTGCATTTTTTTTCCTTTGTAAAGATATAGGGTGGAAACAAACGTTTCCTGATATTATACATTCTGTATATACAGCTTGAAAGGATTTATTAATGTTCACGCCTTTAATGAACAGTGGATAGACAGAACTTTTCAAATATAAAGTATTAAAGGATTCTGAAAATATTCATAGATTAATTATTTTTAAGTATGAAGGCAAGCGTTGTTAATTGTCAAAAATATATACTAAATGCACGAATAATTATGCAGTTTTGGCCTTAGTTAAGGAAATAAATCCATGGAGTCGTCTTTCTTGTTCGCTTAACTAAGTTAAGCGAACAAGAAAGACGACTCCATGAAGGTAAAAAGTGAAGGTGAGAATTAGTCGCTCGGCTCAGTTCAATCTGAGACTAAGATCTAATAATAGAGTTTTAGGTACTACAACTAGTGAGGTACTTAGCTGTGCTCACCAAGCTTTGCTCCGCGTTCATCTGTCTTCGTAAGACCGTGTTTTTTTTTTAAATATTAAATAGCATTGGAATCGACATAAAAAAATGAATCACGATCGAAATTAAGAGAGTTCATTTCCATTGTCTTAAGCTCAGCTCTTTCGCTACCTCTGTATCCGTATAAGAATACTCGCTCGTCTTTTATGAAAACTTTTCACAAATTATATTTGTAAAATTTTTTACAATCTACCATCCTCGATTACGTTTCCTCGAACGCGTCTTAAGGCCATGTTTGACGTGTCCCACTTCCACATTTCCACTAATATGTTTATACAGTGCCCCTAAACAGTGAACGTTTCAACTGAACAGCCAATTTCAACCACCCCCCTCCCTCGCCCCCCTCGCCCCTCATGGGGGTTGAGTAACAAATGATGATTCCCTTACACCGGAGTCCCGGGTTGTATCCTGTATCTCATTTACTAGTAATGCGGTCGGAGATAATCATATTTTTGCTGAAAGATCAGCCTCGATAATATTTCTTGTAGCGACAGCAAAACAAGTAGCTTCAGAAATATTATTAACCTATTTTAATGTATTTTTTTAATGTTGTACCTTGGTCTATGATTCAGATAGTGTGCCGTTTGTTTTTTAAAGTAATTTACAATTAAATATTACTAGCGTGGTATGGACAGTAAAACTTACCACTAAATGTGGTACATTTCCTTTTTCATCCTTTCTACGTGTCAAAGTAAAGAAGAAGAAAGAAGATTCAAGACATTATCTTAGATGTCACACTTTCCTTCTTCACGGTTTCTAGCTCTGCCATTTACAGGCACATTTTTCTTAATCTATCTGTTTTTATTTCTGATTATTTCAAGAAATACAACAATTTATTTATGCTGACGGTACCACCTCCGGAATATTACTCTATTACATTTGAATAATTATTCTTCAACGTTGATGCGGCCCTGTCTATAAATACATTTGTGTACAGTCAGCCTCGCAGTACATCCGGCAGGAACGAAACTGTCGTCTTTATTTCGACTGCGTAACCTTTATAATTGTTTAAATTTAACCTATGATGTTGCTACCTGCGTTGCTTAGGGTACAGAGTAAGATAGGTCCTATAACAGCAGCCTCGGGTACAATCCATCTTCGTCTGGTGCTTGAGAACGTCGATAGTTGAAATATTACCTCAGAATTTCGGCCAGAAGTGTACTCCGTTAATTGCTTTGTTAACTATTGGTGCAATTTTAGAATGTTCTCTTGTTGAATAATTAACATTTCTAAGATGTTTCTATCATTAATCTTAGTACTAGAAGTACACAAATGCTAGAGGATCTCACAGACGTTGTTTTGCATGAACATTCGCTGGCATGCTAGTTGCTGGTTCAGGTAACATATTAAACATTTTTGTTATTTGTCAAAAAAAATCCTGGTATCCTGGTGGATCATCACACAGCCCAAACTACCCGCCCTAGAGATTTGAAATTTTGAACAGAGATTTCTGTTATACGTTGACGAGCATTAAGAAAGTATTTTTCTAAATTCACCCCCTAAAGGCCTATAGTGAGGGATGCAAGTATGTACGGAGAAAGTAACAGCGCGAAGCCGGAACGGGACGCTAATATATATAATTATAAATATTTTTCATTCTTTATACTTCTTCTGACTACATGAGATAAACAATCAATTTGTTTTCCTTTACTAAACGATTTGATAACTTGTCGACATAGACAAATTCAAGAGACAAGCAGACTTGAGAGTAACACAGTGCAATGTATGTATGTAGCACAAAACTATAGCGATAACTTGATCCTTGGTGTATATGTTCTGAACATTTATAACTATCAAGAATGGTTGTACCTACTTGTGAAGCGTGTGTATACTGCATTACCTTATTGTTCAATAGATACTATTGCCCTATCGCGTCAGTCTAATGACACGTGACTCGCCACCGGGGCCGGCCGCAATTAGCCTAGGAGACAATTTTGCTCAAACAATGACTATTGCCAAACCAATCAATTATATCATTTACTACAGACGTCAATAATTATATAACGGTTTTTAGTTAGCATAACGCGTAGGTTATTTTTATGTATATATTTTTATATCTTTTTCGTGCCATTTGTATTCATTTTTAATAGCTTATAACAATTAATTATAAGTTATTTACCTCAAGTATATATGTGTAAACATTCAGGTGAGTGGAAAGGAGTCAGCTGAAAACCAGCGCAGGGACGGTTTAGTCCGTCCCTGCATACGCTGAGCTGTCTTTTTGCCACACTTTTCTTCTAATTGTGTCTCTGTGTGCCAATAAATGTGTTTTCTTTCTCTCTTCATTCTTTCTTTAATGGCATCTAAGCAGTGTTAACTTACCACTTAGTCTTGCTTAGTTACTACCAAAATTGAGAAAGAAAAAAACAAACATAGTACCGAGTATAAATCAGACACACACGCGCGGTGTCATCGAAATGGATCCCATTACGTATCGTCAATAAATTTCGATCAAGCCCAAAAAGTATTTTTGAAAAAACAAAAAAATAAATAATCGACAAAAGCCGCCTGAAAGCATATTTCAGTTGCCACTTTCTAATTGAGAGATATGTATTGGTACATTTTTCGCGGGCGCCTGATGACAGCGTATGTCAAAACCGGCGGGTACAATGCCCAATTTACTGCCATGTATGAAAACACGGTAAGTATTCGACCTAACAGATGTAACAAAGTATTAACGAGTATTTTACTAGAGATAGCTTACTACTGAGAAACTGATACAATGCAAAGGAGGTTTTTTATAATATTAAAATAAGATTGACAATACCATTGACAAATCGGTGGCTTCGTGCTTGCTGTTTACGATTCAAAAAATTCCATTAATTTTTGAAGTTACTGAGAATATGTATAGGTATATAACAACGCCCTATTCACAATTTGACGATCCTAAAAAACGGACTGAACAATATTTCGCATTTAAAAATCCGTAAACTCCGTCCTTTATTGGCTCTCGCTAGGTTAATAAAAAGTATTATTACTAATTTTCACTTACATTTTGACTATGAAAGTGTAACGCAGGGCCATTCGTGGTATTTCGATATAAATAAAAGTACAAATTTCCGAAGCAGGAAGGTTCAGTTACCGCGTTATACCGTGACCGCGTGGTCGACCATTAGCAACGATCGCGGTTCGGAAAATGCGAGTGATAGACACCGCACGAGCCGCTAATGCTTCATCGGCGTTTCCTGCTCGTACATACTGGGTGACCTCACAGTGTATTAGATGTATATTTTAGTATTCACGCATCTTTATAACACAAACGAGGTTGATAGGGAAAGCAATATTCATATTTCCTTTTATCGGATTATACAAACCTACTAATATTATAAATGGGAAAGTTTGTATGTATGGATGTTTGTTATTCTTTCACGCAAAAACTACTTAATGGATTTTACTGAAACTTTACAATAATATAGCTTACATATCAAAATAACACATGGGCTATAATTTATAAAGATATTTTATGAATTGTCCAAAATATCACGACAAGTGTCAAGCGAGGAGGAAAAAATTCCGCTACATGCGAGCTACTCTGGTGTGCGCTGCAAAAAACGTTAGAGTTACACGTATATAATGTACAATGGAAATGTTTACCTTAAATAAACCTACAAAAAAGCCCGCGACAGCATATATCTATCTTTTTATGTGTAAGCCATTATTGCCAAAATAGTGAACTATCTATTATATTATAGGGCGGAGCGAAGTTTTTCGGGCCAACTAGTATCGTGCGATCCTAGCGAATACGTATACACTCTAAATGTCTTCGGGAACTGGCCTTTTATAGGTTTATTACAAGTTTACTTAAAATAGATAATAAAATCATTAGTATTTTACCAATGATGAGAATTAATGCAATTAGTACAGTTCTTATCAATTTCGCCTTCGTCAATTTACGTGCCTTGTATGGACAGGGCTACAAGGCCTAGGGGAGGCCAAGCCTGCAAATCCAAACCTGGGTGTACTTATGTGAGTAAAACATAATATATTTTTATAGTTTACTAGCTTTTTGTTGTAAATTATTACACCACTTGTGTGTATGTCTGTACGTGTATGAGGACAGTGCAACTCATAAATCCGTATTAGTCAAGTGTTTGGGCGTCGGGCGGCGGCAGAAGAATGCCACTTGCTGATTTATATCCGCCATCAATTCGCCTGGAGATGGCCGAGTGGGGGCGGCGTTCGATTTTAGAGAGGCTTTGATTTATTCCGAACTGTTGTCTGTACGTTCCCAACGGACTTGTTTTTATTAGGCATTTTCTATAATGTTACATATATGGAATTTTATTTCTGCCTCGCTGTGCCCGAGGTTTTTCCCGCCGCGGTGTTAACTTTCAATTTTTTCTCGACTCCTAAGGAGTTTAGTTTGATATTAATACCTTATAATCTTCCTTAATAATTGGGCTGTGAGATGCAAAAAGCATTTTTCGACTCGGATAGTTACTGATGTTAGCGCTTCCAAATTCGCCATCTTTGAAACGTGGATTTGTTCAATGGTACCATAAATTTGAAACACAGGATTTATAGTTAAAAAAAGATCCTAGAACTATGTGAGCATGATCTACGCCTAAATAATCTAATCATGAGTTCACACTGCCGAAAACATTTACATTAAACATATTGTCACCGCAGTTTTTTTTTTCAGAGAAAGAAATACTTGTAGTATTGTTACTCTTCCCATCGTTTTCTAATAAGTAGAGGATTTGACGGGCGACGGTATGGACAGGAAAAGGAAATATCGTATTGCTGAAACAGACAGTTCCCTTCTCTGTCCATTAAAGGTAGCCAACGCATCTGCAAGTCATGATGCAGATGCCTATGGATAGTGGTCACTTATTATCAGGTAATATAAAAGAGGAGACAACAACGGAAACTCTCTAATCTAATCCATGAAATAAAAAAATCAAAGTCAGCTTCATATATTATAAGTGAAATTGATAAATAACTAGTAGCAGAATACGTAGACGTAAGGTAGGTATTATGGTTTGTTAAATATTTTGTAATCGTTAAAAAACGTTAGAACGACCGTGCGACGTGTTCCACTTACGCGGTATTAGATTATGTTATTATAAAGCTATTTAAAATTCATTTAGTAGCCAGACCTGGGCTACAGTTCGAACCCTCAATAACCGACCTTTGATACATAATTTAAAAAGCTACATTGTACTGCGCGAGGTCTTATCGTACGAAAACATCTCTAGAGGTCGGTTATTAAAAATTCTTAATAGTTGACTTGGGACGTAATATCGTCCAGGGAAGTCGTTACAATAGACTTCACGGATAAATAACCACTGGATGTGACATCGCCGAAAAAATACCAATCCCTATTTGCTCTTTATCTAGGTTTCAAATGTAAGGTGGATAAGTATATCACATTAGGGACCGATTACACTGCCAAACAAACACTTTCAATATCTTATAAGGACTTGCCACATACATACATATTATAGTAAACCACTTGACAACGAGGCATTATATTTACAAAAATGGTAACATTGGTAAACAGCGACGACAGTCGTCGAATGACTGTACCCGATGGATATAATACCTCCGCTATACGGAAAACTGGTCCAAAATTTTTACATAAATTTTGTAGATTGATTAAGTTCGTTTAAATCAAAAAACAACCAAACTCCGCTTCACTCAGCTAATTTACACGCTAAAAAGACCTTTCTATTGGTGAAAGAATTCTTAAAATCAGTTCAGTAGTTTGTGAGTTTATGAATATCGTCGACATTTATTGAGAGGACAAACAGAACAATCAAATATTTTATTTAATAATATTAGTATCGATTTCGATTGTCGTTTCTATAATTCATAGATCATTGTCCCATGCATGTTGTGGCGGTGTATTTACACAAAACGTTCCCGTGACTTTCCACGGTATTGACATAAGAGAAATAGTTGGTTAATGCGAGCCAACGCAAATATTGGAACCTTATACTGTTTGAATGTTATTTATTCATACGTCCTATACGTGTTCACGTTTCTATGACCTTTGTATAGGATTATTATATATTTATTTGCTC
Organism: Papilio glaucus; assembly: GCA_000931545.1. NCBI lineage: Eukaryota > Metazoa > Arthropoda > Insecta > Lepidoptera > Papilionidae > Papilio > Papilio glaucus. The sequence goes on along the minus strand of JWHW01035797.1, from coordinate 26,547 downwards.
GGACATGACACAAAAAATAATAAAATAAGGCACTTTAATTGACAGAATGATAATTTATATATAGATTTTGTTATAAATAGACTGAACCGTGACAAAAGAACGTAGATTCAAAAAACTCCACAATTTTTGTTTGACTTTAGACAACAACATAGATAGAAAGGTCGCAGAAAGATCTCAAAAAAAGATTTTCTATTAAGTATTTTTGTCAACGTTTGAATGAATTTCTATTGAATAAAGCGTCCAGGTATTGTATATTCAGGGCTATATGGAAAAGAGCTCTAAGAATGTGGATGAAATTTTGTATTTAATCAAAGTTTTTATTTTTTTATTTTATCTAAATACGTGTCTGAGTAAAAACTCGAATTAAAATTTAACAACAGTAGCATTAAAAGCAAAAAAAAAAACAACTAAATTAATCTGTAAGATCCCAATAAAAGATATCTAAACGCAAAATGTTGATAAACGTATCCATTAATGGATTTACATGTTAAGTTAAACAAACAAAATCGGAACAGTTAAAACGACCGCGTTGCGTTCGAATCGGTTCCGATCGCGTGCGTCAAATTGAACCGACGATTAAGTTAAACCATTAGATGTAACGAGCGGCTCAGATAATTACTTCATAGCAAGGGTTAAACGCTGATAATGTGCCTTGATTGGTATGGGCTGGCCATCTTATTAGGGGAATTGGTTTTTCGTCCTATTCCCTCGCAAGGGTTGGTATTAGAAACACATTAGTGACGGCTCGAATTAACATCGCATATTCTTGTATAAAATCATTAATAGCTGTGTGTACCGGCCTTTTTTTACTTGGATATACCTAATAGTTCGTCTAAGCTTTTCCAAATACTATAAAAAGTCTTTAAATTCGTATTGGTGTTGCGTGTAGCTGACCCATGTTGACTATGAGCATGTAGTTCACGCGAACCTATAATAATTTCCCCTGCAAGTTTTCACATCGAAAACAAAACAAGATCGCACTAAACTTTTGTAAGAATACATGTATATTGTTGCTCCAAACATTCGTTTTCGTTTCGCAAAATACTTATAGGTACAGGTATTAGTTGCACACTAAATACTAAAAAAGTAGTCGAATACTTAACAGTTATCATCTTTATGAAGTCTAAAGAAGACGAAGAATAGGGGAGAGTATTTTTATGCAAGAAGATTCTAGAAGTATTAATTGCTATAAAATACGTTTTTAGGTAACGTATTATCCAGATTCGTGTACCTAATACTGTAGAAAGATAATATTCGAGAGCCTTATGACCTCGTATGTGTTGGTGATGCTTTTATTACCACTAACTCTAGTTTTATTTCGAATATTTCTAGTAGGTCAAAGTTAACAGGGCTGGCGTTACCTTTGCAAAAGAACTAAAATATTAACAAGGACGCGTTTGCGACTTAAAATGCCCTTTGAACCACGTGAGTTGCGTAAGGGTAAATAATGAACGGTGTGACAGCGCCGGTGCGGCCTCGAGGGTTACATATTTCAGCGACGCTTGACCAAACTATGATAGGTTGGAGTCACTAAAACATGGATGTGGCATTCACTATGAAGGAATGAGTTTACTCTCTCTTATGAGAGCTGGGTTTGGCAGGAAAAGCATGCTAGTAGAGTTAATGCCGTTTAGATGCGATCCTTAAGACATATGTTAAGCGTGACATTGAATGATAGGATCAAAAATACCATTATAAGGGAAAATTGTGGCTTAAAAGTGGTTGTTGTAACTAGAATTGAGAAAGGTATGCTTCGATGGTTCGGGCATGTTGAAAGGATGAATGAAGGGAGAATAACGCAACAAATTTATGTAGCAAAAGTGAGTGGCAGTGTTGGTAGGGGACGTCCTAGGAGAAAAATATTGATCAGATTAGTGGCTTACTAAAAAGGCCGATATAAGGAGCACCCTTAACCGACGAGCATGTATGCGTAGATGTATGAATGTAGAAGAAGCGAGAGAGGTGTGCCAGGATCGGGCCAAATGGAAATCCATGATCTCTCCCTACCCCTCTGGGTTACGGGCGTAAGCGCATATTTATTTATTTATTATTATAAGATAATAGATAAGAGTAATAGAATATGAGAGTAATAAAAAAATCTCTTTCACGATCTTGTTCAGTCACACATTTTCTTAGGTATCGAAAGTAAAACACTAGAAATACTTTTGATAACGTATTTTCGTTAAAATAGGCGTAATCCGAAATCCCAGGTCTACTTAAAGACGATATTTCACCACTAAAAATGGTATTTATGAAACTGTTAATTATAGATACACAAGTAGCTTTTCAAAATTAAAACATGCCACATCCGACAGTGGTCAACCATTTCTCACATCAGTGTCGCTGCCCAATAGAGGACACTTTCGGGCCCTTTAATAAATATTTATTCCCTCATATTGTTTGGAGGCTTCAACACGAAATTATAACATCACCCCACTAATAAGACCCCTAATTACGCAACTTATGTTTACTTAGGATCGAATGGGATAGTTGAAAAATTGATACCTTTCCGCGAACTAAAATTAACCATAGACACAGGGGACAGACAATGTAATATTTAGTTTAAAATTTAGATCTTTCAATTTAGTTTAGTTTGTGTTTAGAAGTTTGAAATATGAGAAAGTACGTGCCGTCAGCGATATACCAATGGTTCAGGTTCAATTGGTCACAGAGAATCTCTAATTGCTGAACCAGCATTGAGTAATCCAAATCGAAGTGCTTTATGATTGAAGCAAAATATTTAACATTTACGACAACGCGGGCGTTTACTCCAGGTATGGATCTTACGGTATATTAAACTTATATCGTCAACAACCAGAGACCTTTACACAGCTAAATTGTTGGTCAAAAGTGAGATGAACCACGACAATAGAAAATATAGGGGTAGAGTAGAAATCGCGTGGATCATATTCCGTTTCCATACCGTCTTTTTCTTTCCATCAACGTCACCTCCTTTTTGACATAAAGGTTCACAAAATAGACGGTCACATTAAATTAATAAATATGCGCTCACGCCCGTAACCTAGGCAGAGATCATGGAGCTCCATTTGGCGCGATCCTGGCACACCTCTCTCGCTTCTTCTACATTCATACCTCTACGCATACATGCTCGTCGGTGGGTCCTCCTTATATCGCCCTTATTTAATAAGCCACTAATCTGATCGATATAAGTTCTCCTAGGGCGTCCCCTACCAATGCTGCCACTTAATTTTGCAACATAAATTTGTTTCGTTATTCTCTCTTCATTCAACCTTTCAACATTCCGAACCATTCAGTCACATAACTTAAAAAGATATTCGTTAATCAACCTATATTTCACTAACTACTATATTTGTATTCAATTTCTAGTTCAACTAACTCTAACTATCTCAAATTATCATCTTAACTACATTCGTCTATTTTATTA
>JWHW01035750.1:0-23378 GCA_000931545.1 Papilio glaucus | reverse complement strand
TGATTTACACAGAATCTGTACATTCTTTGTCTGGCGAATATCCTATCGAATCAATTTACATTGAGTGTCACGTGTTAAACTGCTAAATAACTTGCAGATTTATCGATCCCCGGACACATACGTATTAGAAGTATGGTATTTTCGTCACCATCTTACTAATATTATAAATGCGAAAGTTTGGATGGATGTTTGTTACTCTTTCACGCCGGCTGAACAGATCTGGATGAAATTTGTCTGAAAAATGAAATAACTACATTTAATCTAAAAAAAAAAAACAAAAAAAATCATTGTAGTAACTCACGCTGTTCATTTGCATACAACAAAAAATATAGAATGAAGTATAATTTTAAATATCCCGACTTAATGTACACGCTCTTTACTGGACTCTACTATTGTATTTCGTTCGTTCTGGCTAAGACGTAAGAATTTAGTTGTTAGGTTCTGCCACTGTACGGCGTTTTCAGCGAGCATCTTATGTATACTATATAAATGTATACTATATATACTGATACTTTAAAGTGATAGATCGACTCGGGAGAAGAAAACTGGTTGAACCGACCGCATATAAAGTGAGAACAGGACAGTTATAGAGACAAAATCCAATTTTTAAAAATGTTGTTTGTTTGTCTATTCTGGCTAATTTCTCTCTGGATTTTGATAGAACTTTTACTGGCTATACCTGATGTTATAATAAAAAACTAAGAATAATTTAATTTGTACAAAATAACCAAGGTTCAACAGGATCAAGTAAATAATCCACGGAATTATGAATAAAATCATGCGTCGCCCTAGATGGTTGGTTGTAGTAATTAAAGAAAAATAAAGGTTATATTAATTTTACGCATTGAAAAAACATTTTTATTGGATTAAACGCGGACGAAGTCGCGAGAACAGCTACTTAGTATATACAACACACCTATTTGCATGACCGACGGACACTTAAGGCATTTTTATTTGTAGCGTAATTTATATTGTTAGCTAACGACAATATATATAAAAATAGTAATATATTACAATGCTTCAAAAATGTACCTCGTTGCCTAGCGGTTAGAAAGCTGCTTTTATGTTCCGGGGCCTGATTTCGATTCTTTTTTTTATAACACAAAGTGGCAAACGAGCAAGCGGTCCGCCCTGCTTCAAGCGACCGCCACCCATAGACATCTGCAAGAACCTAACTAGTTGCAGATGCGTTGCCTACCTTTAACGGACAGTGGGAGGACAAAGAGAAAATGTTGTTTTCTCCCTGGTGACATCCTCTTCCCCTTAAGACTCTTTCCTTATTAGAAATGGATGAATTTCTTTAACCACCTGAGAGCATATATTAACAAACAACATTTTATATAGTTAAGCTTATTGTAATTCGAGCCTTAAACCTAATACGCTATATGCTACTGCTACGCTGATATCACGCGTTACCAGTGGTGGGTCGCAAGATAGTTTCCAACAGAACTGGTCGTATCAGAAGAAAACGCCATCACAGAACTCACAAATGAAATTGGTTTGCTTGTTGATTAATAAATGTTTTTTTTTCATATTCATTTGTTTTTATAACGTAACCGAAACGATAAATATACGAAACATAAGAAACACCGAGACATTTCATATTGGAGATGTTATACAAAATCACCGGTTGGTTGTTCCGATGACAGTGACAGCAACATTCACACATGCAAATGGTGTAAAAAGGATAACAAAATTAAAATAATAAGAGAGATGAGGACAGCTAGTGTTTGTCATAGAAACGAAGAAACAGATGAAGAAGAAATGAAGACTCGGAAGTAGAGTCGAGTCTTCGCTTTTATACTTTATGTATCATAACGATTTGGCGAAGTATTTGCAACCCATTAGCTCGTTGCCTATTGGTAGAGGTCACTTAACGTTTGGTTTTTTACTACCTTCTAGATTTAGAAGGATGGTATTAAACAAAAAATTATAAACATATTTCATACACTCGATGGTCTATGAAGCAACTTCTGAATGGCGTTCTGTTGGTAGGCATTACATATTAAAGTTCGGGTCAACAATTCGGTTCACGCATCGGATTGCTTCAATTAATTTATTGTCGCGTCGAACTATTTAAACGCCGTCATTACTAATGTTCAGTTGATTTATTTTGGACAAATTGTTACTGTCATATTGAACTGTTTCAAGTAATCAAATCGCGACATTTGATGTCAAATATCACATGAAAAAAGAACAAGAGAGAAAGGAGAAAACACAAGTAAGTGTATTGGTAGTGTGATGTATAAAAATATCTTATGTAATGTATTTACATGTTATTATTTGTAATGAGGGTACGGCGCGCAACCATCCGATATCAAGGGACAGCTACCCCTAGGTAACTGGAACAAGTTGCAGATGGGTGCTTAAATTTAATGGACAGAAAAAGGAATAAACTGAAAAAACGTATATTAGCTTATCCTCTCTATCCGCTTCCCTGTGAAATTCTCTTTTCATTCTAACCCTGTCCTTATACATGCCAAAGGGCAAAACTGACAGAGCATGCGCACCAAATATGATACCTGAAGACGATCCTGTACATAGATTCTCTGACATCAGATGCCTGAATATGACGAGGCCTGAAAGTTTTCAATCCATCGATTGCATCAGAAATTATATAATTCTTGAATGAGTGAATTAAGCCTAGTACCTTGTAAATTTTCTTTCCGTCAAAACACATTTAACTGTAATTTGAGTTGAAATTAAACTAATTTTATCGCGTTTATTTGCTTTCGTCCCCTACATTTTGAGTACTGAGTACCCGTCACCTTAACCGTACGTTAATATTGTAAAGTACTCGAAACGTTGGAACACAAACATTAAATAAACGCGATGAAATCTGTAGAATTCGTTTAATTTCATTCGCGTAATATAAGACCCTGCTCCCATTTAAAAAGACCTTGATCGAAGGGCAGGAAGGTGATGATTTTTGATCATTAGATTTATACAACGGTATAAACTGATGAATGCAGAGGCAAAAGATCCGTAAAGTGTAAACCTTGTTTGTTGTTTGTAACAGCTTAGCTGGGATCAATTTGGTGATGATCTGGCTGTGGAGACAGCACAATCACATTGCCTCAGCATTGTCCAAGATCAACCCGTGCTGGAGTGATGACAAACTGTTCTATACTGCTCGAGACATAAATATTGCTATAACCATGCAAATATTCTACTACGAACTATTGCCTGCTTTGTTTGGTTAGAATAGATTGAAAATATTAAGATTTTTATTATAGCCATCTATTATGGACACAGATTATTTTTAACATGCTTTTATCAGTTTGGCATGTATTTAAGTATGTTTGTTTGTATGTAACGGAATCTTTGAACGTTATTTGTATTACAATGTAATGCAATGTAATTAGTTTAAAATTTGTTTTCGTTGCTGTATTTTTTTTAAGATTGAGAATAATGCCATCTAGGTGTAAAATTTAAATAAAAGTACCATATGTAGTGGAACTTTTTTAGGTTTTAAAACTATATATTTTTCATAGGTCAAGAAAACCTACTTAGAAACGGAGTTACATCCAACACACCTGGGTTTAGGGTTTTCTATAACAAGAAACTTGTCCCTCAAATATCACTGGAGTTTCCGTTTGTACTTCGTTGGTTTCATACATCTCAGGAAGGAGACATGAAGTAAGGTCAACTATAATAATCATTTCGGCATCTCAGTCTCGTTTTGCTTAGTCAAGACTTGGCGATACACTAGCAATAGAGGCTTGATCAAGATCTATCGAAATTTGCATCCATCATAGTCTAAATATCACTCTGTAACCCATCACACTCCATCCATCATACTCAAAATGTCTCTCTTCGTGAACCCGTCAGAAATGTGATTCACAGTAGAATCAAAGTAACCGACATTGCTCGAAGAATAGCAAAAAATCTTTTGACGATCTACTACTTGCTATTGATCCAGATGTATGTACATTAAAATTTTATAATACATAAAATATAACTTTAAAAGCCCATTATATATTCTCCGACAGTTATTTATTGGACAATTCTTTTGCTAAACTCCACGCAAGTTTATGCGAAGCAAAATTTGATTCAGTTTTTCTTTTTACTTTTGCTCACATATTATACTTTTTTATTGTTGAGAGTGCTGAGAGAGAGAGTGCTTGCTCGTAAAATATTTTGTGTTATAAAATGTTTTATTTTATCCTGTTCAGAAGTTTAGATAAGACCTTTACCTTAGTATCATGAAAATGATGTAATGTTCAATCAATTTATTCGTCAAGCTCTTGATTCATGTCGGATGATTACCCACCAAGACCTCGATTTAAAGGAGATATATGAATATCGCTATCGCTTCTTGGCAGTCTATGTTGGTAAAGATCAACATTAGCGGCCTGTGATGAGACAATGATTATATTATATGTATGTGTGTTCAGAGAGTGGAGATTCTAAGAGACGTCTACCAGGATGTAGAGGACATCGACCTTATAGCTGGCATTTGGTTGGAGAAGCCCATCACCGGCGTCCGGCGGCACATTGAACTGCATTGTCGTGGAACAACTGCTGAGAGTTATCAGATCGGACATTGGTACGAGAGATCCGATCGGCCGAATGCTTTCCACATCCGGTACGATTTTCTTGGGGTTCTTAATCTTTTTAATTTCAAATGGTATGTAAAGCAAATTTTATTCACACATGGCCTCTGTGTTTTAAATCAAGTTTAATAGGATAGGATGGTTTTAAATTGTGGAAGATAGATAAATGTCGCAAAGATGCGATCATAGTGAGGCACGTTGACAGCACAGGACAGCGGCTTTGTCTCGAGAACGTGCTAAAGACAGACTTACAGTTTATGATCTAATAATTTATGAAAAATAATGATTTAAAATTGTAATGATAGTTTTGTTTTACCAAAATTAAAATGATTGCTTTTGTTAAAAAAAATACTAGAAACTTAATGGAATAAATTAGAGGTTGTTGAGAAATGTATTGTATCAAAAATCCGTTCTTTAATTGTTATTAATAATTGTTCATTTGAAAATTTGATTTGATCTAAACCCGTTCATCAAAATCATGGAGCAAAAACATATATTTACCAAAAATATTTTGAGGATATTACATACATTAGGTTTTTTGATATGTTTATGTATAATATAAATTTATATCTTCAGAGCAACTGTATGAGAAAAGAAAGGCGACGGTGGCGCGCGTGCTGTGCGACGTCGATGACAAGGTCCAGCACATACAGCGACGGGCCTTCTATCAGCCAAAAGTGTGTACCAATACTCCAACAATTTATATTATATAATAATTCGAGACAGAGAAAGGCCAAAACTACAAGAACTATTTTTAAAAGTTAACTAGTCACTTAATTATTTCAAGTCTTAGAATACCTCTGTCTTTTGCTTTTCTTCATTCTTTAAAAGATACGAACGGTGAGAATGCTAAAGCTGCACGCTGCTAAAACATATGAACTGGGAAAAGAAATGATGATAGTAGATTTTGATTTCCTTGCAAACGAGTAGATCGATTGTGAAGGCTAATACTTGCATAGCTTTGTCTAGTAATCGCAATATGGTAGACAAACAAAACAATAGTCGTGTGTTATGCGAATGGCATATAGTCATAAGTCGAGAACGGTTACTATGCCAACGCTACGTTGTTACATTCCAAGCGCACGAGTCACAGCGTGACAGCTAGGGACTGATCGTTAGCTTCGGGGTCCCGTATTAAAACAAAATCAAACTCAGACCGCCTCTTTCCTTATTTACAGGAATCCGCTGTGCAATTGTAAAGATATTGAAATCGTCAACCTTTGGGCTTGGAAGGATCAGACATGTGGGAACACCGAGCCTTCATTGGACCCTTTATACGACCCAGCCTATTTATTTCCAAATGAGTTCTTGAAATAAAAATAATTATATACTTAAACTATGAGGCTCGCTATGGCTGATTCTGACCACTTTTCACACCTCATTATTGAAGAGTTCGAAGGCTTAGTTTCCTACAGCCATATATTTCACGCGTTATATACATAGAATAGGTTAAAATAACTACGGCGTTAAAATACTACAAGCGAGCAAGCGCTACACCCGATGTCAAGTGATCGCAACCCATAGACATCTGCAACAATCTAATAAGTTGCAGATGCGCTGCCTACCTTTAGTGGACAGTGGAAGGGATAACATAAAAACTATATTCTCTTTTTTATTTATCCCTTCAAAACCCTCGTAAAAAATCTGTCCCTCCTCCTCTTCCTATCCTAGAGGATGGGAAGAGTAAGAGGATCAGAATTAGGCTACATAATGTATAGGTAGTTGGGTAAATCCTTTATTTGTCTTTTTTTTATCGACAAACGGTTTTTGTAAAGTACCGTTTGGAGAACTTAATATAAATATTATTCAAATTGACTGTAGTTGACTTGACTATAAATAAACAAATCAATACGTTGACGACTTCGGAATGTTTATAAAAAATGTCATGTTTTATTAATAAGCCTTTGGAATCTTTATTTATAACTTTAAATATTTGGGTTCTTTGCAAATAATTTAATCCTAAAATAAATAAAATGTCAGTCAAAGAAAAATAAATAACAGAGGTGAAAAATGCCCTGTATACCGGACCTTGTAACCGGATTTTGTTAAGAAGAACCGAGTACGAGACCTAAACCTGTACTATTTAAGTGATCGCGAAGTAATGCGGCACAGAAAATCGTAGGTTCCACAAAAGAAACACTTTTAAAGCAAAAAAAAATCTCAGCAATGCAGTGAGTTTTTTTATAATTAAACCAGTACGGAATCCTGAACATGTCTATTTTTTTTTAATTTTTATTTTATTAGGGTAAACATACGGTGTCACAGAAATATACAGTAATTTAAAATATACAGTATAATATTTACTCCAAAAATAAATATGATTAAGAATTGATTCTTATGTTTAATTGCGTAAAATTATTTTATACTTTTAAGTGCATTACTTCTTTTTGAATATAGTTTTTTTAAGTCGGTTTTGTTTAAAAGTTTTTTTTTTCTCGATTTTTAGTGAATCTAATTTATATGGGGCTTTTGAAATCATTTTCAAATTTTTACTCATTTTGTAGTTTAAGCTTTTGATATCTTCTAAACTATTGGTCAGAATGATATAGTTCAAGGAACAATTATAATCTACATTAAATTCTCTTGATAACTAAGACATTTAAATTAATAAGGATTCATACCGAACACGAATAATCGCGTAGTAATTATCGAGTGCGTTTTAATTAATGTTTCCTGAGATAAAAATGGTTATTATGAGACAACTATAGAAGATATGTCATCGCGGACTTTTATTTGGCTTATATAAAGAGCTACAATTATTTCATACATCATTTTAATGTAAGTCCTATAGTTTAGCCTACGTAACACAAGAAAGTAAAATTCAACGTTGTCATATTATGCATTATTAAGAATAACTCAAACACTACCGGTCGGATTTTGACTAAAAAAAAATGGGACCAATCGACAAGCATTAGCTCTCGAACAAAAAAAGAATCATCAAATTTGGTTTACCAGAAACGGAGTTCTGAGGTAACAAACATAAAAAAAATATACACACGAATTGATAACCTCCTCTTTTTTGGAGTCGGTTAAACAAAGACATAATATTAATTCAGTCAAACAAAGAAATACTGAAAACCTAACACATGACCGTTTAAAAAGGATACTTAATGTTAAGACGATACCTAGCAATTTAAATAAAGCTAAACTGTAAACACATCCCATCGACGACAGAGCAAAAAACAGGTTAACGAACAAAAGGGTGCAGCGGTGTTCAACTCGCGGGCAGCTATGACGGTGATAGAAATATAATAATTAATTATTCTTAAAATAATACTTCTGAAATAATACTTATTTGATCTTCTTGAGATCTGATTCGGTTTTTATGTATTGAATACGTGGTGTAGGGGACTTTCTTGCCATTATCTGGCAGTGCTTCACCCATACAAACTGAAAATTTTGCTCTTTTGCTAATGCCTTTGTTTTGTTTAGAAGCTGCTTATTGTGAATTGTTAAATGGTCATGAATAAAGACATGTCTTAAGCTCTTCAAAGACTTTATCCAGTGTTAGAGAAGACTGTACTCCAGGGGACTGTGAACTCGCCTTGCACTCCGGACAGCGCCACGAATTTTTTCCTTTTCCGAGTCTTCTGTAGCCGGATTCCGTTATTCCAGCACACTGATAGTCAAATTTTCTTTGACAGGCAGCACAATGAGGACCGTCATTGAAATCTGAGCCGCAGGCCGCACACGCAAACATTGCTTATTAATTTATTTCCGGGCCGCAGGATTGGGAACCTCTCGTAGAATTTATTAATTTACATAAAAAACGTGTGCACTCACTGCGCGATCTGAAACTGTGGACTTTCTGCCTGTTTTTTTTTTAATTTAAATATAAAACCTGTTTTTATAGTCTCACGATCCAAAGCAAACCCCTTTAAATTTGCAAAAGCACCATCATTCATGCTTCAGTTCTTTTAGTGTCAACACTTCTTCAATCAACCTCATGCAGTAGTGTCCCTACTGCGTGGTACCTTTGATAAAAATGTATTTATTAATAGTTCAGTTCACTTTACTGTTTGTTTGTGTGAGATCTTCATTACTAGCATACGATTCCTATACCGGAACACCGATAACACAGGATGAACTCAAACGTCACGACAAGAGAAATACGACGTTGTAAGTAATTAGAATTAGAATCATTAGCACATATTTTTTTTGATGGAATTTCTAAGCTGAATAACAAATCACTTAAGAAGATTTTTGCAGTTTTTTATTTTTAAAATAAATTTTTCATTCGATATGCTTGAAAATATATTTTTTTGGGGTACTCAAAAAAGAAGAATTAGAAAGAAATTGCCTAGAGCAAGCTCTCTAGTTGATGCCTCTCATCGCTTCTATGGAAGCTTTGCTGTAACTAAAATTGTTGCATATTTTATTACAAGTGACGTCTACGATAGGAAATTATTAGTAAAGTAAAGTCTATCACTATCAAACACATCGCTAGTCTATCACTATCAAATAGATCGCTATCAAACACAGCTGACACCGACTCCAAAAATAAATATGATTAAGAATTGATTCTTAAGTTTAATTGTGTAAAATTATTTTATACTTTTAAGTGCCTTTGTTGTTTTTGAATATAGTTTTTTTGAAGTCGGTTTTGTTTTTGTTTAAAAGGTTTTTTTAATCCCTATGTTCTTATTACTTGCAAATGCAACGATCTCTAACATTGTTGAATATCTGCTATTCATAATGTATCGTTGAGACAATAATAATTTTTAATCGTATATCGATTTATTAGACGACACAAGAAGACTAGAACCATTCGTATATCAATCATCATATTAATTGCAAGATTGTTAATCTTGCAATTAATTTAATTAAACATTAATAAAGTTAGGATAAAGGTTGAATTGTTTCTAGTTGGTGCACCAGTCAATTCTTCCCTTGTGACCCTTACGAAGGTAGACGGCCTGATGGCTCATGTAACAACTTGCGTTATCCCACCAGAGGAATGAGCCATACACCGCCGGTGAGATTACTACCTCCAGTGTTTGATAAAGGTATTTTATCTATATATATACTTGCATATTATTATGAACTTGAAATATACAACATCGCGTTAGCATCCAGAGTTATAGCTACCTAGCAGTCTTATTAACTAGATGAAACCATTAGTATCAGTAATGTTTAAAACAGAGGTGGAGACCGCAACAACAACGTCTAGTGTACGAATGGGTCGGCTCGATCGATGAAATACCACCACCTCACAGAAAACAGAAGCGTATTTCCATAGTTTCCTAATAATGATATAGTGAGAAAGAGAAGAGGATAAATAGGGGAGAATAAGATTAGATACGAGAGAATAGGATTGGATAGGAAAGGAGGGGATGGATAGCAAAACGATATGTCGTTAGTCCTGTCGATCGCCTGCTCTGTCCATTAAAAGTAGACAACGGATCTGTGACTCCTTTGCGCCGCTTACCGCTACCAATAGTCATCCGCAACAAGCGGATGACTATTGGTAGCGGTCACTGTACCGTGTGCTCGCTTGCCAGCTTCTTCCATAAATTGTTTTTTAATTATTTTGATAATCTTTAACATTTAGAAGTGCGTTTACAGTTACTGATTAAAAGTGATTTCCTTGTAGGAACACCTCAGTTTCTGCCACGTATATTAAAGCACATATCCTTTGAACTTTTCCATATTTCCACTTGTGAAATTAACAAAATCTTGCAGATTATAATCCTAGGCCGTCCAAATCTGGAAACAGTTTACCGCTGGCGAGATTCTTGAGGAAAAGACTTTTACTGGAGGGACATGTACCCGATCAGAAGTTTACCCAACTGACATCGCATTTTTTGTTGCTATTGAACGGAGATATTTTGTCCTTCCACGATACAGGTAACTGACCTTTGTAGTCGAACGCCATCTTTATATTTTTATTTTATTAATTACCTTTGAATCAGTACAGTCGATGAGTCTATTGCTTTTTTGTGGTATGTAGCTTTCAAAAACTATTTGATTTTTTTTTAATATTTCAGTAAAATACGTTCTTTGGAAACCATACTGTTGTAGTGAGAAAGGTAAAACGGACTACGCCTGCGTGCCGAACAAAATACCAGACGATGACCCCGTCCACCGCTTCTCGAACATTCGATGTCTGAACATGACCAGGCCTGAGAGTTTTCAATCCGTTGGTTGTATTAAGAATAACAGTAATCCCGAAAGGGTACGTTAAATTTACCTATCTCCGATATGCTATAATTCCAGTTGAGCGACTGTAGATTGAGACTTTGGAATGGAACTGTAAAATATTTAACTGCGTATAGGCTGATGATAACTATATATCATAATCACCTATGTAGGAGTGGATTTTTAAACGTAAATTGTATTTACCTTTGAGATGAAGTAAGGCAGAATTTGGGTTAAACTAATTTGAAAAACATACGCCCTATTTTAGTCAGTGTGTTCGGTAATTGCAAACAAACAATGCATATATTTCAATTCAAATTCTTATTGTTGTAAGTCTTTCATAATGAATTTGTGTCGATAAAAATGTAACCCAATAAGCGTGTCGTTGAATAAGTGTCGATAAACATGTTTTGAGATACAAAACCGTTATTTGAGGGTAGGTCCGCATACTTTTATAAATTAATTAGTCACTTTATTCACGAATCGCATATCGTGTTTCTGTTCGTATAAGGAGTATTTACGACTTCATTATCGATAACAACTAATGAACCGTAGCCGGTTCTGCCTTCTTTATATCATAACGAGGACTTGATAAGGTCATTCACCTGCTTTAAAATATCCTAAATATTTTTATGGCTAAATAAATTTATTATTTTAAAAAATTATAGAGGAATATTTTCAAGCTATGCTGGCAGCAGAAATGGTCGCCGCTGCTATCATTTTTTTAAATATTTTGTACGTAAATTGTCCACTACTAATATAAACTAAAGCCTTTATGTTGCAAAAGTGAGTGGCAGCGTTGGCAGGGGACGTCCAAGGAGAACTTATATCGATCAGATTAGTGGCATACTAAAGAAAGGCGATATAAGGAGTACCCGTAATCGACGAGCTTGTATGCGTATATGTATGGATGTAGAAGAAGCGAGAGAGGTGTGCCAGGATCACGCCAAATGTTAATCTACAATATATCATTATATAACAGACGTGAGCGTATATTCATTTATTTATTTTTAAGATTTTAAGTTCAACTCCAACTTTCGACGTGTCAGCACTTTACGGGAATACAATGCAGAAGTTGTTTGAGAAAGGAAGAAAATTCGAGGGTGGATTGTTGAAGTACGAAGTAGAAAATGGGAAAGTATGGCCTCCCAGCGTCAAGGGCGCTGTGAATATCTGCTTGCTGAACCAGAAACCTCACGAGACCCGATGTCATGATACACGTATGTCACGTTCTACTGCTACTACTACTAATTTCGCGAGCACAACTGTAGAGGTTTGCCTACTAATTTTAAAACAAACATGACAACAATAATAATAGCAGCAAACAAGATTTTGCGTTGCTCATGGTATTGACCGTTCAATGTCACGAAATACCTTCACCAAAGTGGACACTAGGCGCATTAGCAATTTGCGAGGGTTGTGCAATATTAAACTTTATTTCCTTTGGTTTTATTAACCGAGTTTGCAGGCACAATATGAAACACAAACGCAACGAAATTGACGTCAGAAATATTCTAGTTAGGAAATAAATTACAAAATTAATGATGTGATAAAACGTTTACTAGATTTATTAATTGAACTTATTATAATTAATTATCTATACATTCCTTTCGATTGTCACAGCGGAGGAGGGAACAAACAGCGTAGCGGGTGTGAATCTCGCCGTAATTTGGTTCTGGAGACTGCACAACCGTATCGCGACGACGCTGGCACGCATCAACCCCTGCTGGGACGATGATCGACTGTTCTACACCGCAAGAGATATTGTTATTGCGATTGAGATGCAGATTTTTCTGTATGAATTGTTGCCTGCGTTTATGGGTATGTAAAGATTAAATTGGACTGTTATTCTCTAGACAATAATATTTTTGGATTCTTCTTACTTATTTAATAATGATCATTAATAATCTAATCATAGGATTATTTAAGAAGGATCTTTAGTCGTGGAGTTACGAATGTAAATATGGTGTTGCATAGTACATTATTCCTTTGGATTTCGTGTAATCCGTATTGCATATTTGTTACATCGTTTCATCCTAAAGGATAAAGGATTATAATATATATTTTTTTTCAATTTTCAAAATAAAATAAGGAATTTCTAACAGGTAAAGAAAACTTATTGAAGGCAGGAGTTATTTCACCTCATCCGGGACATCGGGATTCCTACAATGAAAATCTTTTTCCACAAATATCTATAGAATACATGACTGTTCTCCGTTGGTTCCATACCATACAATCTGGAACGATGAAGTGAGTAATTCTTTTCAAATCTTTATAAAAGTCTTAATTATAATATATTCATAACTTTATTATTAAAATTTAGAAGGTTACTGGCTCTACATAGCTGACAAGCCGGGGATCATGGGTTCGGACAATTTCCAGAACTTCAATATTTTATGGTGTGACTTAAACCAGAATTGAATGAGACAGATAGAAAAGTAGAGAAAGAAAGACAGAGAAATAAAGAGAATTGTAACGAAAACAGTACATAGAAACCAATAATGATCTGTGCCTTTGTAGACGAGTTCATTTAAAACTCAACAATTGTTTTCATCAATGCAACAATGTTGATGTTTCAGAATGTATGATCCGCAAGGTTTCTACTTAAAGCAGATACCTATAGCCAACCTGACGCTCAGGACGGGCTACTATGCCGTCGACAATAATATCGATTACATGACCCAAGGCAGCTTCAGACAAGCGTCTGGTAAATTCGATCACGCCATTGATCCAGAAGTAAGTGTTTCGATAGTACTATATGTAAAAAATGTACTGATTTATACATTTGATTATGTATTAAAATTAAAGATTAACATCGAGTAGTACATAATTTATGGGATTTTGTGTAATTAGTTTCACATTTGAACTTTTCTTTGTACATATTTATGTAATGATGTTAAATTATAACCTATGTACGTACATATTCTCTACTGTAATTGTCTACGGTGCACAGAATAAACAAAAATAAAGGCTCATTCTGAACTCCTGACAGAGATAGCTCCTTTTTATGTGATTGACTGGTCACTGTTGGCTTAGAAGAGGCATCTACAGCTACACCGGGCTCGAGCGGCAGAAGGCGCCTAGCCTAAGCCTCTCTAAGAGTAACTTAGCTCGAGGGCTCTCTCTGTAGAGGATCCTCGGCTCGGGCCGTTACTTTATTATTGTTATCAGATTGGGAGGCCGCCGAGCTCTTATTAAAGTTAAATGTGATGGAAATGGTTTGTGAAAAATTATGAAAATTAAGGCTATGATGTTAAGCTAAAAATAAAATGTTTATATCTATTTCAGTTGGGTGAGAGTAGTCTCGGGCCTCATCAGAGAGCGTCTGATACGTTGACTAATGATTTGGCGAAAAACCGCTACTTCGGACTACAGCCATATGTTAAATACTTAGAGCTTTGCACCAGACGGCCTTATACGAAATTTGAAGATTTGCTACATGTCATGGATCCTGAAGTATGTATTTCTTGTATACTATTTGATATATAGCCTTATGTTTAACGACTATTTCTGACTAATTAATTATTTTTAGTTCTGAAAAACTACTGAATACATTCACATAAAAATATTGTCATCTCAGTTTTTTCCTAGAGTAGGAGAGAGATAATGATATGTTTTATCTGGACGTTTTTAACTTTATCTAATTTTTTGGATTAATTCATTTCTTCCCGTACAGAGAGTAGAAATGCTTCAAGAAGCGTATGAACATGTAGAGGATATAGATTTTCAAGCGGGCCTGTGGCTGGAGAATTTCGTATACGGAGGTCACGTTCCCTCGACTTTCTATTGCGTTGTGGTCGAGCAACTGTTGCGGTCTATGGCATCCGATAGACATTGGTACGAGAGACCGAACAGACCTAATGCGTTTACATTGAGTAAGTATTAACGAATTAGTCTTTAACGCCTGTTTAATATTTTTTTAGCATAAGAGAATCGAGCCTCTTATTGCTTGTCATTTACTATTATATGTGTACAATATAATTAACCATTGTTATTTGTAATCAACAGTTGTATTTTGTTGGATAGTCGGTATCATGTACCAAAATATTTATTAGAATGCCTGTGATTTTTTGTTTTAACAGCACAACTTCAAGAAATTAGAAAAATAAGCATAGCGCGGGTGTTGTGCGACGTCGGCGACAGCGTGACGCGGATCCAGCGGCGCGCCTTCCTTAGAATCGGACCAAGGTAACTGGGTTTGTTAACGTCTTTATAAATTGTACTTAAGAAGTCACTATTTGATTTAGATCGATTAATAATAACGTCTAATTATTACAAGGAAATAAAAACGAAGTTTAAATTTCCTCCGATAAAATATCCATTTATTATATCTTCAAGTAAACCATGTTAATATATTTTGTTCTATGGTTCATTAACTATAATATTAACTTCTCTTACAGCAACCCTATTTGTGGCTGCAATGAGATCGAGGGCATTGACTTTTGGGCATGGGAGGATAACTCTTGCAGCAACGATGGATCTTACCACGGCCCGGATTATAAAGTTAAAACTGAAAAGATGTAAACTGTCATTTAATATAAAATGTGTCACGATTTGATCAATAAAAAATAAATGTGTTATTTGTTGTTTATAATTTTCTTGATTTAATCTGTCGCTACTTGCTTATTACGTTGACCCTAACTAATGTGAGCGCGTCGGATTTGCAAAACTAAAACAGTAAAGTCCCAAATTGTAAAACACATCCGAAGAATCTCTCAGTCAGTAATTATCACTCCTGTCAATAGAAAGGCAATAATCAATTTAACTGTTTACACTATTGTCGATTTTAAAATTAAAATAATATTTTTAACTTGTATTTTCCTTTTTTAAAAGTTTGTTTAATGAGATATGCCCATGGAGAGTTGTAATTGGATCGTAAATCCATTGTAAAGTTAACGCGAGGAAGCTGGATCTCCTGGCGTGTGAAATTGGAACAGAATTCATTAAAACTCTGCATAGAAATTAATCTCGCGAACATCTCTACAGAATGTAGCCTGCTCTTATTGTGTTAAAGTTTTAATCGTCACAAAACATCGAGACTTTTGTGAAATAACGTGTAAATATGTACATTTAGAATCAAATTAATTCAAAGGCTTTTAGGAAGTTCATTTCGAACAATTTATATAAGAGTATTTCACAAAATACTCTAACAATAATTAAAAACATAGTTTTTGATAAATATCATAACGCAACACATTTTAAGGAGTCGAAAGGGTAAAGGAAAAAATTACGCTTAAGTTATTAAAAAAGCAAATGATCAATATAAAGATAATGTTCGTATTGAGATGCCGTAACATAGTAATAAAAATCCACTAATTCAATATAACTAAATAACTCTTCCTATTTTGAAGAGAGAGTAACATTACAAATCTTTATTAGAAAAGTGAGTAGGATTGGGCAGGGAACGTCCGAGGAGTACTTACATCAAATAAGCAGCAGCGGGCACCCGTAACCGCCGAGCATGTACGCGTAAATGTATGGATGTAGACGAAGCGAGAGAGTTGTGTCAGAATCGCGTCAAATAGAAATCTGAGACATCTGCCTACCTCTGTGGGTAACGGGCGTGAGCGCATATTTATTTATTTACCACATTATTTTATATCAAAAAATATAAATATTAAACAAAAACCTCGAGTACGTCATAACTGCATGGCAATATTAAAGCTTGCAAACTTTTCCAGTCCTTTGTTTTGCAATATTGAGGTATAATACACGTACAACCGCTTTGTGGAATGATCTGTCTCCAGCGGTATTTCCAAACCAATACGACCTAGGTTCATTCAAGAAAAGAACTTCCTTTCTTAAAGGCCGGCAACGCATCTACAGTTCCTCTGATATTGATGATGTGTCGGCTGTGATCACTTAGTTCTAGGCCACTTGTAGGTCGTTAGCCCCCCCCTTTAAAAAATGTAAACCTATATTTAAGTGCGTGTTCCCAGGATCAGGAAAATATCAATGGAGATAATCAAAGCGTTCTTTTATCAGTGCGAAATTGGAAAGGACTTCCGTTTTTTCATTCAATGATATTCATATTTACCCTTCCTCACTGCCTGGCTCTGCTTTCATGGCGTCAACGTGAAAAACCCGTCTGCATTGACATTCCGCTAATCCTGGCATCGCCGCGCAATATTCGTCTTTGGGCCAAGTTTAATATTCGGCTTGATCCCTACAGCAATGAAAGTCTGCGGACTTGGCATTTAATAACTGTGTATTTGGAGAGGATTTTGTTACGGATCTGTTCCTACACTACACTTCGTTGAATATACAGTAGCGACCGTATTTACAAGTATTACAGAAACCTTGTAATATGGATTCAAATATTGTTTACTTAAAAAATTACAGTAGTAGAGCTCGCAACAACATCTGTTGCATGAATGGTCCGACTCGACCAGTAAAATACAACGATCTCACAGAAGATAGACGTCTAGAATTCTGCATTTCGTCCGATGAGTGAGGTACCGGAGGTCCATTTTCAGTGCTCCTCAATTTCCAATCCTTTCCTAATAAGGAAAGGATGGGAGAGGATGGGACATGGATGGATAGGAACCCTTTCCTAACATGCTTTTTCGTGTCTATCCCCTGCTTTCTCAGTTAAAGGTAAGATAACGCATCTGCGACTCATGTGTTTGTTGCGGATAGTGTAGGTCATGTGCACTTGATATCAGGTGACCTTCTTGCTCGTTTACCATCTTTTACCATACAAAATAGAACAAGTTTCTACTCTGGTCGAAGAGATTTTGTTAAATAATCGCTTACTGTAAAAGCGCAGGAATATACTTACATCTACTTCGCGCTAGTCATGATAGGTTCCTGTTCGTACCACCCGTAGGTCAAGCATTAACCGCTTCATCATCATATCAGCCTGTACCGATCCCCTGCTGGACATAGGCCTCTTCCCCGTCACACAACTTTTTCCGGTTTTATGCCAATCTACGTCGTTAAGCGCTTTAGTAGGTATCGCTAATTTCTGTACTTTCCAAGTATCCACTATGTTTTACGTGTTTGTTCTTTTGTATTATCATCAATTTGAAGGACGAGATTGGGAGAAAATATTAGGCTGAATACAAACAAAGTTGTGACCTACGCTAGTTGCAGTATTGTGATACTCAATTTGTTTATAAATATACATAGTGGTACACCAATACCCTCAGTAGCGACTGCATACATTATTCAAGTATCTTAATATCATCTCGTACAAGGGCTATATAATCACCCTCACATAATGTCCGCTGGGTAGAAGTCGGAATGCAATCAGATAAAAATAGCCGACGTTTCTCTCTTGGTCTTTGTTTTAAGCTTGTAACAAGATTTATGAACCAATTACGATAATATTTTTTTTATTAAAATGTTATTGGTCCTATAAGTTTTTTTCCTACCCGGTGCCCAGAACCAGTAGTATTTTTCATTCCAGGTAATGAGTTTTTTCCTGTGTAATTAAAAGATCTACTATGGTCACCAACACGTCTGTTTCAGCCTATCCTTATTCTTATTGATCTTGCTGGGTCTTCTATTTTTCTGCTTACCTAGGTTCATTGCTCAATGGCACCTCCGGTGGTACCGCCATGGCATGAGGTGACCGGCGATGACCAAGCCGTAGTGGCAGCCCTCGATTAAAGTTATCGAAAAGGACCTTGCGCAGAGAAATTTGGACCAAGTAATGGGACCGCTGTCATTGGAGGAGAGAGCCCAGGAGAGCCAACCACTAATAGAAAAGGGAAAAGGCCGGTTGATGAAGAAAATTTTAATTCAGTATGGGGTTTTCAGATTTAAAGGAATAAGATTAAGCCTAGCAGGGAACACGTGTAGTCATTATTCTAATGATTTCTCCACTTCGAGCTGATATTAAAGTAATTTGAATAGGACCGTAAAGCTGGTCGTTGTCATAGCAACGATAAAGCACCATTAATAATAACATAAACAAAACACTTCCGCGATGTTCGCATACAATTTAGAAATATGCAAATCTATTTGAAACCCTATTACCAAAGAGTAGTTAACCGTAGACCCGCACGTTAGGCATATTTTAAACAGGAAGCATTCAAATTCATTTAACTCCCCAGCTCAACAAAGAAAATCAGCTGATGTCAATGTTATTCATTATTAGCTTCATTAGTCATTTGTTTAACATAAACTTAAAGTTGACAAAATTAATATACCTTCTATAAAATGGAAGAACACGGGGCAAGCCAACGATAAGATGGCTGGATGACGTCGAGCGAGATCTAAAAAATATCGGCCTCAAGAGCTGGCGACAAAAAGCCCAGAGCTACATGGAAAAATTTACTTGACCAGGCCGAGGCCCACCCGCGGCTGTAGAGCCTTAGATGACGACGATGATTATGATAAAATGGAAACATATTGCAGGTAAATACTTCTTTTTTTGCGGTTTATCAATAGACAAGCCTGCTCATCTGATGCATTATGTTCTTTGACGAAACACCCGGTAGCCAGTATTAATATTTCTTCACAAAGCGAGTCTAAATTTTAATTATGAACGTAAAATGGAATAGGAAATGCTTTGCTTGAATTTTACTGGTAAAAGTGGTAAATAATCTTTACTACAAAGCATTACACAAATTATTTTGAATTTCGCACTTACGAAAAAATCTTAAATTATAGACAAAAGAATATTTCGTAATATAAATTAAACTTAATTTGAATACAATAATAACCGTAAAATATTTAAGATTAAATTAGGTAATAAACGCAGACCTCATACCCCCTTGCCTTTCTCTAATCTCCTGCCTTTCAAGTTTACTCCTTTCATTTATATAAATCTAACAATAATTTGAAATCCGTCATCAAAAGTCTATTACTTTTGATGACGGATTTCAAATTATTGTTAGATAATATTTTCGAATTCCCGTGTTGATGTAGGTCCGGGCTAAACTGTTCCACCAAGCGTAACAAAATTTTGTATCTATAATTTCGTCCAGGTTTAGTTTTGACTTCTGAATGAATTTTAATTGGATATCGAGTGTTATAAATATTTATAAGTTCCATAAGTTTTTAACAGATGGCAGTGCTAGTTAATTTATTGACAAAATACTTTAACATCTTTGGTTATCTAGACTGTTGTCATATATCATGAGAATGTTCATAGCATCATATATGTGTTGTATTGTAGTGGCTTATAATTTTTACGTAAATAATAGGTTAACTATTGTGTTTGAAAATACTATTGGTCTCATGTTGTTACGTACATACTTGATGCCACCGAGTGTGGCAATGATAACAAATCCAACTCATATGTATTTGCAATGGTTTTAGTGATGTTTTAATATGAAGACGCGTCGTATGTTTGATGGATTGACAGGCAATTAAAGACTGTATGGAAATCGTTGAATGCAAGTAAAAGTAATTATTCAGGTATTCATGAAGAGTTAAATTCTTCCAAGTGAACACCAGCGCAAATAGTTTGTAATGACAAGCCAACCGAAGTCTTCGCACTCGGGTCGCATTAAACGAATAATCTTTGATGCGTCGAAAATATCACCGAAAAAACAATACACGACCTTATTTGATTAGCCATAAAAGTCGCTTTACCTTGATTTCCTGTAATGGATCGCAAATCACGTTAGTATTTGTTGTTCCCGCGCAAATTGTTTTTTGCGTCTACTAATTTCTGTATCATAACAAAAACAATCTTATGCCTATAGAAATAAGGCTCTCTCGGATGGTATTAGTCGAAATTTGTTGTTTATTTGTAGTTGTTTGAGGCTTATGAATAGGCAATAACTTGTCTAGAGGCGCTTGCCGCTATGCACTGGTTAATGACAGCTGTATAGTCAAGTTATGCAGATTAATGCCAATTATGTGCTACAGTTATAACGCACTGTGCGGTGTAATGGACGATCCCGATGCATCGATTTTACAATGTCATTATTCGTTTTTAAGATCATCGCGAGCTATCTCTCTATTATGCGGATCTAAATTGATGTAACTATTGTTATTATAGTTAAATGTGTTAGTTAATTGTGTAAAAGTGAAATTCTAGTGTTAAATATCTTGTCAAAATACAGAGTTTGTCGTGTAAAAATGTTGAAGCGAGAGATGTGTTCCAGGATCGCGCAAATGGAAATCCGTAATGTCTGCCTACTGCCTACCTCGTTCGGTTTGGGTGTGATTGCATATTTATTTATCATACACAGTAAATAAATTATAGCGTAATGTTATAATTTATTAATTATATAGTCATTGTACACCAGATGGATGAATGAAGAGGGAATATCGAAACAAATTTATGTAGCAAAATGAGTGGCAGTGTTGGTAGGGGACGCCCTAGGAGAACTTATATCGATCAGATTAGTGGCTTACTAAAAAAGGACGATATAAGGAGCACCCATAACCGACGAGCATGTATGCGTAGATGTATGAATGTAGAAGAAGCGAGAGAGGTGTGCCAGGATCGCGCCAAATGGAAATCCATGATCTCTGCCTACCCCTCTGGGTTACGGGCGTGAGCGCATATTTATTTATTTATTTTGTACACCAGATGGCGTTGATCGATTATACATATTATATTATACGCGAATTTTTTTAACCTTGCCATCTTTGTATTCTAAATAATGAATTAGTAATTTTAAATAACTTGTAAGTAAATTATTTCTATTATCGTCTTTTACAGATTATAAGAACTGTTGACTTCGTTTTTATTTTTATTATTAACCGGAATGTGTCTTCAGTGGTGGGACGCAGGGACCGCGTCCGGTACACCGGACTCACAGCGACACGGCCCATTTGACCTCACACTACATTTCGTCCAAATGACGCGACAAACATTTCAATCTACTCGCGGTCGGCTGTGTTTACTTTGTATGGTATTATGGTTATTTCAGCGCAGTTATGCAGCCAACAAAAGAATTATGAACCTGGGGTTAAAGGGGATGACAGGACGGAAGGAATTAATGTATATTTTCGGAAATAGTCCTACTAATAATATAAAAGTGGACGGTTGTAAGGATGTATGAATAGATGCGTGTTGCTCACTTTCATGAAAATACTAATAGGGTGATTCCGTGACACTTTACATTATATGAATCAGATTAACACATAGGTTGTTATGTATATAGGTATGGTGACATTAAATATAACGTAAGATCATGAAGATACCGAATTGAACAATTGTTTACTTTACGTGGATTTATAAGAAACTCAGCGCCAATATTTAACTATTATATAACACATGTGTGGTTGCCTAGCAACTACCTAATCAATACCGGAAATTGTTCAGAGCCTGATTTTGTCACAAGAAACCACAATTATCTAATTAATTTGTTTATTCGTATATTAATTGAATTATAACTACACCTTGTTACGTTTTGATTTGAACCAATTACAGTACAGAGCTTTATATTTAGTTAATGTATAAGCTATTGTTCTAGGTTAGCGACGGAACGCGACGCGACGCGGATTATATGCGGTAATGCGATGCGACGCGATGCGATTACAACGACGCAGGCAATCTGAGCATCAAATCAAATTTTATTACTGTTTTTTTATTCATTCCTTATTATTTTAAACCATACCACAGGTAAAAGAATTAAACATTTTAATTATCTGTTACATAAAATATAAATTAAAATTAATTAGAAACATTAAAATATATTTTGGAGGTGGAAATTATTTTTATTTTTCACCGAATTCATAACCATGTTTAGCTGGACAGCGATAGTCCAGCGATCACACTGGCAGAGTTACTCAGTTATTACCGTGATTGAACATTACATGTTATTGTGGCGTACCATGTAAATTGCATAATGAGACAATTTGCCTGCACGAATGTAATTAATATTGATCTCGCTGTACAGGTTTAGGCTCTGGTATATGTGTGTAGTCATCGTAAGTAAAATGGACCCAATCATCGATTGCATCCTCAAAAATGTTGTTTTATTTACTTAGTATATGTCCAATCATATCTAGGTATATGCAGTGGCAAGAATAAATTATGTTCTGTATTTTTTCCTACTTTGTTTCTCATTTAATGATTTACGTAAACTAACAAAATGTTGTATGTCTGTTCGACATAGGTAAGAGTGTCACTTAGATGTCGTCAGTTATTTTATATAAAACTCTATTACCCCCCAAAACAGCATCTTTTTATGGCAGAAGGTGGCAAACGAGCAAGCGTTTCACGTGATGTTAAGAGACCGCTACCCATAGGCATCCGCAACAAGCAAATTGCAGACGCGTTGCCTACCTTTAATGGATAGAGGACATAGACTGGAAAAATGATATTTCCTTTTCTCGTTAACCCCGTCCCCGTCCAATCCTCTTCCCGTTCCCATCGTATCCTTGATGAGGAAAGGCTGGGAAGGGGAAGAGGACTGAAATTAGGCCTCCGGCACCTCACTCATCAGACGAAACGCAGAGTACTTCTATTTCACACCTGTTTTCTGTGAGGTCGTGGTATTTCACCGGTCGAGCCGGCCCATTCGTGTAACAGATGTTGTTGTTGCGAGCTCTACCACATCAAAATCTTATGTTGAATTCTCATTATTGGGTTTACATTATAATAAAAAAAAAACTTTTAAATAAAAACAAAACCGACTTCAAAAAAACTATATTCAAAAACAAGAAATGCACTTAAAAGTATAAAATAATTTTACGCAATTAAACATAAGAATCAATTCTTAATTATTTTTAGAGTCGGTGTCAGCTGTGTTTGGTAGCGATCGGATCAAC
>JWHW01035744.1:46265-65323 GCA_000931545.1 Papilio glaucus | reverse complement strand
AGCTGCAGTTGTGTAGCACGCTGCCGCTCGTCTGTAAGAACCCTTAGATACAGTAGTTTGTATCCGAACAGAAGATTTTGATGGGAGTATCGAGAAAGATAAAAGGTTGAAAAAGAAACAAGAAGGGTTATAACCATGAATGTATATACCGCCAGATACCGCGTTCGTAGTAATTAAAAATTTCACAAATTCACCATTTTTGCCTTGACCGGGTACCAGCGTATGAATGACAAAGATGAATGGGCTTGTTTTTAAGAAGTCGCCAATTGGCGATTTAACATGGCTTCGCTTTTGAGCTCCATCTGGATTTAACATCTTTGGGTATAAGGTTACTATAAGGTTTTTTTTTAAATTAGCAGGTAAATTTGGTATAACTCTTACAACATTAGTATAATCAAATTGTTTTGTCATTAATTGGCTTAGCTTATATCATACGCCGCCATTCGATAGTATATTATCACTCCAATGATATCATTTTACAACACGCAGTTGATTCATACGTTCGTTTTCGATAAACCCTATTTAATTGTGTTTTGACAAAGATCAGTAACAATTAGTCGTTGGTTCTGTGAAGTCTTTCGTAAACAAAACTATCGTGAAACTAAAAACAGAATGTGGCTACCGTTGTTAAAGTGGATACATCCCATAGACAATTCGGTACGTATATGTGTAATACAAATAATTCTTACTAAAATATTACTAATATAAATCCGAATGTTTGTGTGTATTTTACCTTCACGCCTAAACTAAAGCAATTTTGATGAATAATTCATCAGTAATACGCGGAAGGTCGAAATTCGAACCTATTTATTAATTTAAATAATATTTTCATATACTTAGTCATATTTTCATTCGTTTGAAAGTCTCTGTTTTTCTTTTCTGGACTTAAATAATTTACAACAGTATCCGGATCTCAGTTATAACCGACCCTGACTTAGATCTTAGATGTTAAGAAATAAGGTTGCAATTTGTCGCAAATAATAAACGTCAATACGATGGAAAAAATTATGAAAGTATATAGAGAATGATCGCTTCTTATCATAACAGGATCATTAAAATGTTGGATATACAACAACATTTTAAATGTAAGACACTAGTACGTATTTGTGTATACGTTGCGGACATAATCTGTCACGCATTACGTATCGGTCGCATTGCGTCGCGTTTGTCGCTCACCTGGAACACCGGGTGAGGTAGTAACTTGCCCACTGCTTTGTGAAAATACAAACAAAAAACTGAGCGTCCACTTATTATGAGAATGAGGTGACCTAGATAGAATAGTTGACATTTTTACGGTATCTGAGATTAAAGTGAACACATTTCACTTGATGATAAGATAAATAAATCTACTTTCATTTCCTATAACTGAACGATAGCTCTGCCAACCCCGATTTCTATGGAATACGTAATACTATGTATAGCTAGTTTTAAGACTAGAATTCCGTCCCTCTCTCTCGTCATGTAGTGAGATGAAAGAAATAGAGAAAACATATGTTCCCTCTGTTCTATAGAATATTACTAGTGTTAAAAAGTTAGATCCTACAATCTTATACGTTTGACCCTGTATAATAGAGACATTGCAATAAATTCTGTTCTGACCACAAGACGATATGTTTTGAGTCTCGAGTCTCTGCACGGTGAACTAAATTCATTTAACATCGATACCTGTCGAGACACAGTTTTAATCCGACGAATAGATACCTCAGGGGAATTTAAAGCACGCTCGGGACGTTGGCGTTGGTAATTTGTAGCAATTACGAGCACGACCCTGTGCGCAAACTAGTGTACCGCTAATTATCATAGACCGTACGCCGCGGGAACCGAAATCAATAGGTCGGCAGTATAGTGGAACCTGTTCGCATGGTGCCGTTATAGGTTACAGGCTTCCTCTACCATGATCACATGTTGTGCGGTTGTTGCCAACAAAAGTAACAATAACATACAACAAAGTTATACCAAAAGTGGACCAATTGAAATTTTAATAACAAACGACCACGACATTCCCCAAATCAAAGAAAAAAAATTCACCGCATAAAAAACGTGACATCAGTAATAATGGATCCAGTCGCAAATCCAAATCAGAAGATATCAATATAAATCATTATTAACGGCCGTGCAACTCAAGGAAGTTGAAACGAGCGAAATGGTGCGCAGGATTTTTCTCGTACATTTAGTTATTTACATTACATCCTTTCGTTGTATTTGTCACCGATCGATTGTGAATTTCGTCAGTTTATAAGCTGACTGGACTTATAAACTGTAATGAAATGGCAAACTGAACGTAAAACTTTTATAAACTGATATAAAAAATCGTTTCAAATCAAATCGATCAAAAAAACGTTTTGATTTTAATCGAATAACTAATAACAGTTGAATAAATTTGAAATTGGCGTTAAATTTGTCGAGACCCGCTTTCACCTCGCGCTTGGCGGACTGCTAGACTCAATAATTCCGCATTATTTATGCTCATCTACTGACATCTTCACCTTTACTCCTTTTCCTTGTTTACAGCTGTCAGTTACAGTAGTCACAACACAATATAAGCACAATGTGTTAACAGATTTATTGTTATCGGGTTCAGTACATGCTAAGAAATCTATTTATCCTTCACGCAGTGATTTAAACGCCAGGCCATACATCACTGATGTAATGACCTCCCAAATAATATGTAACAATTGAAGCGAGCCAATGAAATACATCGAGTACTTGAATGAATGTAGAATACAATGGCTTTTCAATCAATTGTGACTTGAACACTACGCCTTTTATTGTTTCTAGTTCATCTATTCCATGTACATCGCAACTAGTACAATCATATCAGGATATCCTTTTAAAACGTCGTTATGAAAAAAGCAAGTAAACATTTTTAGAGATATCACCCCCTATCCTCTGTACATCGAGCCAATAGCTTCTTGTACCTCCCAAATATCACAAGTATTAAAACTCCAACACACACACACACACATCCTCATTCTAAATCGTATTTACCACTTAACGAGTTTTAACCAAATACATTGGTACAAAACGCGTTCTCGTATCCGGGCACTGCATACGTAAAGTAAAAACTTAATCAGGTTTCTTGATACAACTGTAAGGATTCCGTGAGTGTAGAATGTCTTAATTATCTAAACATGGATTGAGTGTGATGGGGTGGGTACTTCACCTTAAAAGGGTTTCCCTGAAAAGGGACCGTTTCGATTAATTCCGTATTGGAATTTAATACCCTGTTCAGACTTAGTTACAAAGGTTATCTAAGTTTATATATAAGTAAGATAATCGTTTTACCTGATGGTATGTGAACCATTATAATGTTAGTTAGCACCTAAATGCTTTAACTTCTGTACCAATCCCTCTAGCTGTATGAAATGTTGTGTTTAAATAGGGAAGCCTAAATAAATAATACCTACACGGCATGACCTTTATTATTTTACTTAATGTGTTAATAAGTTGCATTATTATGTAATATTTGACATTAAAATTGTATTTTTAGCGCCCAAGCTTAGACAATGTAAGTAACCATTTTCTAGTTCTTTTTAAAAACAAAACACTCTTAAACTAAGAAAAAATGGAATACCTTTGCCCATTCTGCGGCAATTACGTAGGGCAATTTAAAAAAGTAAATGTCAATGTCAATTCGCATTCCTGTACGGCAGGTGACAGACAATGTGACCCGCATATTTGGATAGAAATGGCGACTTAATGATCAATGATGTACATCAGTGTTACCCGCTTTCGACGGATACTTATTTTTTGTTCGATAACTTCAAAAACGAGTTAGGTTAGTATTGGCAACTTACCAATCTTCAATTTCTTGTGTGCGTGTGCATGTCACTGAACTCCTCCTAGACGGCTGGACCGATTTTGATGAAATTTTTTGTGTGAGTTCAAGGGGATTCGAGGATGGTTTAGATTCACAAAATATATATACATATATAATTACTGTGTTTATTTATTATATGGAAAATAATAAAGGAGTGCGTGCGAAGCCGCGAGCAACTGCTAGTTTAATATATATTTTATTTGGTTTACATATAAAACACTACAAATTAATTATTTAGTTTTAGTATGTAATTACAGATACACGTTTTATATTCGTCAAAATAAAGTGCTACTATGCCAAACAACTTCCTCCATACAAGGTTGTATTATTTATATCGAATCTAAGAAAGTCAATACAGGTGAGTTGACATTTAAGTTAGGTTATGTAATGTATTAGTCATAGAGACTGACTCATACTATCGTTAACGCCTTATAAACTGTGACTCTGTGGGTAGGGCGACTAACTACTCATACCTGTGTTGCCATATCTAATCGATAATTAATTAATTGAGCAGCGGGAGCTAGGTTATTAAAAACTTATTACATTTCGACTAATTTACACAATATCGGTGTATATTAAAGTATAGACTACGTGTTATACATCACATAGGCTTTGTGTTTAG
The DNA here is from genome assembly GCA_000931545.1 of Papilio glaucus. NCBI lineage: Eukaryota > Metazoa > Arthropoda > Insecta > Lepidoptera > Papilionidae > Papilio > Papilio glaucus. The sequence continues at coordinate 60,881 of JWHW01035744.1, read as the reverse complement.
ATAACCAATGTAAGTTTGTTGTTCTAGGTCACCACAAATACATAGAGCTGTCTTTTGCGATACGCTAGTGTGTTCACTACGGTAGATTAGTGCTTTGTTTGTGTATCACAAATACAAATATATTCAGTAGTGTTTTCGTTAAACAATGACAAAACTTCGACAGATCTTCATAAACTTCTTGTATAATAATAGTAGGGTAAGGTAGGCAGGTATCACATTTGTTATTTTTAGTATACTAATGTTATTGTCAAGTTTTAAAGCAATACATTTAATATAATGTTTTAATAATGTTAAATCTTGTAATTGTTTTTATTATCATTATTTAACGCAGCACCCCTTTTATTTACGGGCACTTATTCACAGTAAAGGTCAATTCACTCCAATCTTCGTGTAACGTGTTTTTAAATGATGTACAAATAGAGGTTTTGAAAAGTTGCCTCACTCGTGTAGCTACACTTTTTACTTCTTAGAAAACATTACAAGGCATTTTCCAAACGACCAACATGGCAACACCGAGAAAAACAAACTGGTTACGGAATCTAGACTAGAATCTGCCGACACGCTGGTGTTTATTTTCACTTACCGCTTTCACATGTCACTACATTTTTTAAACTTAATAAAGAAAGTCTTTGCGATATTTTTATGTTTCTCATTTGATATCTCAATGCAAATAAACAAGCTCTCTACGAAATTGACAAAAAACTAACAAACAAAATAAAGATTTTTTTTTTTAAATCTGTATGGCGCTTCGTGTGTTTCTCTAACAAGTTTTTATTTATCACTTAAAAGTCAAAACCCATTTAACTACATCAGAGCAATGTTTTAACTGTTTAATTATTGTTTAAAGATTTGTATTAATACGGGCAAGGGTGTTTTACAAATTAATTTTAAATATTAAAAATTAGGTTTAAATTCCTTGCAGCTAGATTCTCTAGTGCTTTTTTCAGTATGTTTCTATTTATATTAATCTACCCATGAAAGTAATATAGGCTAATAACAGTAAATATTTGGTAAAAACTGTGTCCTCTGAGTCTCTACAAATGGTTACTAGATCAATAAAAATGAGTGCGACCAAACGAGTTTGTTATACCTTTGTTGAACTCGTACATTTTTTACAAGATAAGATTTAAATATTAATAGAAAATGTTAGAAACATTGTTGAATAAATTAGAAAACGCTCATATTAAACTTGTACTGCGGACTATAAAAAATATACCCTTAAAAGACAGCGTCAGTGTTGCCTTACCGTCACTACCATTTCTCCCCACACACGCATTTAGAAAGTGAGTTAATTTAAATTACAGCATTAACGTAACGAGTTGAATTTGCTGTCGGACGGAAACCAGGCGGAGGTCCGAAACGTGGTCCCTTTCACAATTTCAGATTAGGTAAGTTTGCTCCAATACGACAAATGTACGGGAACCGGTCGGATCCGGTCGAAACTGGTTCTAAACAAACGGAGTAGGAAGCGGTCATCGCTCGAGCGCGGTAGTCGAAGAAATGCGGGTGGAAATTGCGTTGTCCTGCGACTTCCTTTCGGTGATTTTCTCAGGCTAGTTTAGTTTAAATTAATAGACAGGTAAAGTAATCTACAGGACAATACATTAACCAGACCTGTTCTTTATTCATTATCATATTGTTCTTGGCATTGCCAGGACACCAAAGATCAGATTAATAGAAAACCAGACGTTTGACCAACAAACACGTTAAACAGTGGTAGAGCCCACAGCAGCACCAGTTGTTGCACAAGCCCCGACTCGACGGGTGAAATTCCACGAACTCCAGCATACAGGCGTGAAGTAGAAGAATGGTTCTGTGTTTGACGTGTGAGGTGCCGCAGGCTCATTTTCATTCCTCTTCTCCTTCCCATCTTTTCCTAACAAGACAAGAGGGTTGGCCGAGGGAGGGGATGAAGAGAAAATCTGTCCAACATATCTGCAACTCATTTCCTTTTTATGGATGTCTATGGTACACTAGCTAGCAATTCTTGAACTTTTTTCATATAGATTTCCTTTATGTTTTGTATTTCGCACTTCGTTCAACAAACTTTTTTATTTGCAATGTACAAGTACGGACTTTGTACTACTCTACTCTACATGATGGTGTTATTTTATTACTCATTGTACAAGGTGTAAAATATTGTCGTATAAATGCTGTTAAATAAATAGCCCACATTTATATTATATGATGCATTGCAGTTAATGTTTAACTGAGTCATCGGCCATCATGTAATTACTAATTTGAATAAATTACTCCGGCGAGACGGTTCATGGTTTAAACTACATAATTAGGTATTACAAGAGTTCTGTTTATATCAATTTAACTGAAAACTTTTTGTGTTCGAAGATCAGGCACCATTTTTGTGTGGGCAGTTCCAGAATTGTCTTTAACACCGCATAATTACGTCATGAGTTCGATTTAAATCCTACCGGACAAAATTTATGTGTTCTTTTTCAGAAATCACAAACGCTTCTTGACAAATTTACCCACGTTATTGCTTTAAACCCTCTGTTTGGGTTCTAACACGTGCAGTACGAACGGGATAGCGATTGCTGTCTCTTTCTAGCCCATTACAGTTATAAATGTCACATTGTTATGAAATTTAATCTTTAGGCTCTTTCGGTACCTAAACAATCGTTTGATAATTGATGTTTGTTTCCTGGACCATTGTTAACATATACTTTCATACTCTATGGTGGGATAGACCTTATGTTTATCACTCAAATGATTTTTTAATAAAAAAATTCACTTAATTTAATTTGTGTTCAGTGTACGGCGACAGGGTCAATCTTTGTTGCGTTTGTGACCTTTAAGTTTGGTGAAACGCAGAGATCAAGGTTACACTGCGTGCTTATTTTTTACAAAACTTAAATAATAAGTAATAATTTATCTTTAAGATAATAAAAATTATCTTGTATATATGACAACTCAATTTTTATTAATATATCATTACATATATTTAATAATTTTACAGAAAAATATGTAAAAATAAATACACGCAACATCGCATATCTTATTTCTCAATAGATATCCAAAGGTAGATACTTAACTAATACTTTATCAAGTTGACCGTGAGAAAGAAAGCCATTTCCATACTAGTGGCGCTAGTGAAGTAATGGCCCTTTCACACTGTAATAATATTATAACAACTCTTATATAACGTGAGTGTTGATACGAATAAGTTACGAGTGTGGTAATGCATTAAGAAAGTTTTTATGGGCTTCTGTTTACTTTATAGGATATTAAATAATTTAACAGTGTTTTTATCTAAACGGGAATAAATTTAACAGTTACAATGGTTCAGTGGCATTGCAAATGTTCTTATAAAAGTTCCAAAGAGGAAGGACCAGAGTTCTTTATTTGATGGGCAGGAATTGTTCCAAACAATTCTACGGAACACTTCCCATTGAAATTTATATGCCGTGATAACTTCGCAACATGATGGCACCTTAAGGTGTCTTTGGTGTTACTTGAATTGTTATACTTAGCTTGAATGTTCAGCGGGCATGGCCAAAAATCAATATGGCAGTAGTGCCTATGCTATTACGTCAGACTACTCATTAAATAGAAGTGATTATTTTATTGATCGATTAAAATTCAATTACAATAACACACCGTCATCGCATGTTAAATGAAAAAAATAAACGCAAATTTTAACCTTTAAATATACTGCGTGGTCGTTTTAAAAAATGTCCTGAGACAAGATTCCTTAGCGAGTCCGATCCTCGGCGGGTGATCTCATCGTGATTATGTCACGAGTTCACGGCGGAATCACTGCATCTAATTACAGGTGCCGTACATGGAAAACTAGTTTTAAGTCGGTGAGAAATTAAAAAAATTATAAGCTATATTCCCCGATTAAATCGAAGCTCCACTCGGCTCAGCCATCACATGCTCTCCGGCCTGGAGCCGCACAGACCGCAATTCCACTTCGCATTTCCCTCGCACTCCTTTTCTCCACTCTGCGTCAATGAACAGCAACCTCATATTCGTTTAAACTTCTTTAAAAGTGCTTACTACCACAACAATGACAAGAACTAAAATAATAGGTTTCCCAGTGTCAAAACTTAGGGGAAGCTAAGTTTGCTGAAAGCATAGGCTTGCTGCACGAGACAATGTAAAATACCTTGTATGAACAGACATCATAATTTACAGAAATATAAAAGTAATCAAAAGAACAACTTCGCCTACCAGTACTACTATATTCGCATCCTGGAGTCTAACATGTTTAGCATAGAATAGTATATTTCCATAAATCTAACTCCGCATGTACAGAGTCAATCACCCCCAGTTGCCGCGCTATCAAATACCGTGTCTACGAATGTGTACCGTTACATCCTCAATCGAAACCAGCTCCGTTTGTCTCACATTGTGCTTTTTATACTGTGGTAGATTTAGATAATTCTTATTTTTTTTTCTTTCACCACTCTTAAACCGAGATAAAATAATTATGTAATTTCAAACTTCGGGTAGACACTAGAATGTACACAGACATTTCATATACAATCAATCCACATAGACATCTTTGTAGCCACAATATTAGTCTTCGAATAACGTCAAAATATGTCAATATACCCACACAGGTTAAATAATGATAATTGAATTTCTTACGAACATAACAAAACCTAAATAATTCTGTTAAGAAGTGGTACAATCAAGCACACATCGTCTTGGAATTTCACAGATGTACTTTCTGCTTTGTAGGAATTGCCTTGTGGAATATGTCGCTGGCGATATTTCTAAACCGATATCACTTAAAAGAAATCGAAAGAAAACGAACTCGTGTACCCCTAGAAAAAAAAATCAAATTGGCACCTACATAAAAAATATCTTATGAGGATATATGTTTTGATGTGTAAGAGGTAACAATTTGAAAAGGGCGCGAAATAAACAAGAAAATATAGATAAATAAAAATGGAGTTGACAATGGATGTAACAGGCGATAAGTGGACCAACACACAAACACACTTTATTTGCTTCACCCAGTGAACCGTCTAACACTAGTGATGTAAACAATGCTCGGAGAAGGCAACTAGTGACAGCTCCATTTCACCGCGACACAACTAGTTCCAGCTGTCGGTATAATGACCCCAATAATTTAATTAGTGATGTCCATTGTTATCGGTAAATTATCGATTAAGCTAAAAAGAAAGAATAGTTTTAAAGCTTGAGAAACTTATTGTCAGTACAGACAATTATAATGATTTGATTAGAATGAATTTTTTCTACCAGTCTATATCATAAGATACAGTTTTCTGCCAAAGATATTAAATTGCATAATCAATTAGGGTTGGCAAAAATTTGAACCGAAAAAATTCTTTCACGTCTTGATGCAAGGGTCCCTTATACCGGTAATAAAGTTATGTAAGTATATATTTGAACGTACTAGTTAGGGCACAATTCGGACAAGAGGTCAACCTATCTTCATACATAGACGCTAACAAATATTTGTTAGAATATACAATTTCAGTTACTTCAAATCGACTACAAGGTCGTGTCAAAAGATGTAAATTGTTAAAATAAAACTCGATACATTGTAATCGGTTTCTGCGAACCGATACAATAACGCGACATCGGCACGTCACTATCATACAATTGAACAAAGCTACATTAAATCCGTTTTTTATTTCCTTACACTATGCGCACGCGCGGCCTTCCTTGCCATTCGGCGCACTTTATACGCACAGCTGTTAAAGTACATTTACTTTATCATTTCTCCTTGTACCCGTAAAGGGGATTATAAAACATAATGGAAGTTAAATATTTAAAAATGTGCAATGATGTAGGCCAGGGTCGGTCAAAGTACGACGTAATATAGCAATTTTATTATTATAGACATTGTACACGTTGCGGTGTCTAAAAACCATCCCCTTATCTCCACCTCTCGTCACTTAATTACCTATGTCCCTGGCTTAGCCGGTCTTGAAAAATATTTAACAGATTTTATAATCAAGGATCTAGATAAAAAAATGATGACGAATTTGGAAGACTAGTCATTGATGATGTTTATTTTATTGATATATTGTTTTAATTGCACTAAGGTTTAAGGTTTAGTGTCGATAAAAATAGATCAAGTACGTGGACTTACTAAGTATCAATAAATACGATTAAAAATTCGCTAATTTATCGGTAAACGATGTATGGAAGATGATTCATTCGCCGTCATTCATTACCAGTCACGTTAACTGAGTGATTACTAACAACGATGTTGAATACCAATCACTTAAACCACAAGTAGTTAACACAACAACGTAGTAACTAACAAGAAAAACGAATCCATTCACTCATTCATTCTTCAGGTGGAGACTACTGAATAGACTCCAAACGGAGCTTTAAACACACATTGTATGTTTATGACGTCATTAGTCTATAAACCAAGCGGAGGGTACCTATCGGCAGTTACTTCATTCTCGAGACAGACCCAAAACAAAGTGGATATGTAGTACTGAAAACATGCGTGACTGCCAAGTTATAGATGACGATGTCGAGGACAGACCGAAATGGAGGAGAAAAGTCAGGAAGGCTGACCCCACCACCATATGGGATATATAGCTGGGAAGAGATTGAGAAAGAGAGGCTTATGAAAATTATTATAGGGGAAAAAAACCGAAAAATTAATTAACCTATTTTCTTTTAAAATTCTCACACTACAAATAAAAAGCTCAGGCTCAGGCTCAAAGCTAAGCTCAGGGTCTAAATGTATGACTTAGTTTGAAGACATATACCTATATACATTTGATATAAACGTAGGCTTTGATAAGGGAGTGCTTGTATTACTGTAATACAAACAAAGCACGGTGATGTTTCCATCGAACGCGGATGCTGAACCAATGCGTGACCTCGCGCGAACAAAGCAGAGGGCGTCCATTCTTTGTGTGAAGTCTGAACAAACCAGATCTGCGCCTTTACAACGATAAAGTTGTCACAACGCACTACACTTATTATGTTTGTATTATATCCATAAATAAGAGACTTGTGAAAACTAACTCTTCTTTTAAGTAAGTGTTTTTGGTTCCAGAGCCTTATTTATTCATCCTGCAATTTGTTTTATTGAGTAGAAGCCGAGCACATCTCTCCTTTTCTCTCTTTCTTTACAAAATTGTAGCCGTAGGCCTCTCCCATTGATCACCACAAACCTCAGTGCCCTGCTGCTCTCATCCAATGGACTCCCGCAACCTTGACCTACTCGGGAGACCTACAGAGTCGACCTGTACGTGGTCGTCATTCCAGGACTTTTCGGCTCCACCGTCCATCGTTCTGCGAAAAATGTGTCCAGCCCATTCTCACTTAATGACAGCATTTCTTGAGCCATTAGACGGGTCAGGGACATAAATTACTAATCCATTATCTTCGTCTACCTCTTTTTGTTATGATTTTTTGTACTGTTAATTATTAACTATCGTACAATGGGGTATTTTGGATGGCATCATTATGAGCCGCGGGCTGTAGTTTTGCCACCCCTCTTATAAAATGTTAAATGACCAACCTAAACTCATTTCTAGAGTCATGTAATCGGACCCTTAAATCAATTCACATCCAATTTATTTCCATTAATGTTAATTTGTTTCCAGAATTGTGGTATACAAATGCTTTTATTTAAAATAATATAATCATTTATTGCAAAACTGTGTACTGAAGCTATGAAATACATGAATACTGTCTGAATGCAATAAACTCAAAAACTACTAAACTGATTTTCACCAATGGACGAAATCACAAATTATACACCTGAAAGTTCCTCGGTTTAGGTGTATAATTCATACAACTATGTACGGCGGTAATTACGAAAGAAAAAAGGTTGTTCCATATACCACATAATGCTTAACTATAAAGTAACTGTTATATTAAACCAATTTACGTTAAGGCTAAGGCATTTATATCATAAACCACATGGTTATGCTAATCTAGAGACCTTTAGTAGTTTGCCCAATAAAACAAGAAGTTTGGACGTTTCTGAAGACTCCTGATGAAACTCTGTCCCGTATCAAAAAGTTTATCTAATTGTACATATTATATGAAATGTACAAGATTAAATATTACTCTACAAAGATCACCATCTTTCCCGTTGAACTAAATACGCAAGAAGCCTATTTAATAGACTTTCCCTTTGACGATACAAATCTGTTGCATAGATCGTCGTCTAGACGAGTTAAGTCATCGATTCGTTAAAATACACTCGTTACGGCACACTTATTCAATCCCCTAGCTATTAAACACAGACGCAGCAATGCAGACGTAACTACAAGTTAGCCCTATTTTGCATTTCCAACTATGCGTGAGATACAGAGCCTCACAACTACTCTTACATAAAAACGTATAAAAAGATTTGTTTGATAAAGTATTGAGTATTAATCCGATTGATTTTAGGTTAGAATATATGATAACATTATATTGTGACTACCACACGCGGGGTTTTAAGGACGCCCATTATCGACGAACATGTATGCGGAGAGGTGTACTCTCCGCGCCAAACTTAAATCCCTAAACTCTGCCAACGCCTTAAGGGCGTGAGCGATTGCTATAAGGATGTGAGTTTGAAGGCGATAGGTTCATATCGTATTTGCTTAGGATAGGTTAAAATTAAACTTAATGAATAGAAATTATATTATTATAGTAGGGCTCTCTTTTTCTTTTTAAAGTTTCTATAGCTCTATTTTAACTATAATTCATATATCTCGCAATAAATAAATTATAATCAATATCAAAATAATATAATATCTCTATGTGGGTAAAATGCTCGACAATGAAAATAATTAGTGATGCGAGCGCAATGATGAAGCGTATTAATTTACGTTGTAAATGATACCTTCAGTTGTAAGCTGTAAGATTTAAATTCCATTGCCTTTAAATCGATTGACACCATATGGCAGTTATTGACGGTCAATCGATCTCACGTACTATTGACATCACATGAGCAACGTGATCGCAATCAATAGACACATAGTGGAATAATAAACAGAATATGTTAATCTAGACGTAAGTACGTACGTAGGTTTATGCCTGGAGGAGCCATTTTAGTATCTTCTTCTTATAGGCGTTTCGTCTTAGTATTTACTACTCGTTGACCGCAACTTTGTGCGCATTCGTTTTCTATCTTCCTCGCTGGATTTTTTTTAATTATACGAAATTAAAGCTAAATCTCAGAAAGTTGTTACCGGTTGCCATGGTAACGTATTTCGTTTCATGACAAAATGTCAAAACGATGTTATTGTGTCACATCTTACCATGGTTTTTACTTTTCTATCTCTTGGGAAGTTTTTTTTAGGGGCAAAAGGTGCCCTGTGTTATGTCATAAAGGTGTTAAAGAGTAACGTCAAAATAGTTTTCGGAATTAGATGTTGTATGAGTAACTCTTTAGTACTAGTTAGTGTTAAATATTGAAGCCTAATCACACAAACAGATGTAACAATACGACGCTACCATTAATTGAACCTCTTCATCAATGTTCTTGCGTTTAATAACATTAAACAATTGGTATACTTGATACTTTCATTCATCAAAGATGTTTAGTCTATGGTTAACGAGCCATTAACGCTGCCTTCTATGCCGTAGACCAAGTTTGCCTAGATCAATAAGACATTTGTTATCAACATGCGCACACATTTCACGGTCCATCGGCAATTTACCGCGCATACATTTCACATGAATGTATTGTCGATTCGTATGTAAAGTACTAGTTGACATCGCGCAATGTTTGAGGAGAAAGCACCCGACTGCCGGGCTAACGGTACTAGTGTAAGCCACGAATGATAGCGGAGAAAGCCAAATTTTCAAATAGTAAAATACTAATAACATGTAAGTCCTGGTTTCGATTTTTAAGTCATACAAAGTATTTCTTAAACAAATATAATGTACAAATTATCTGCTTGTGTGGACGTCTCTTTACGTTTACAACGTTAACGTTGATGGTTAAAATGTATTTTCCATCTGGCACTGTCCTGCACCTCTCTCGCTTCAATGCAGAATCATCACATAAATATAATTTTTTGCCTCTGCTTAAACCTACATCTGTCACGCTCTTGCACGCCATCTTGGTGAGTCTATGTACATACAATTATGTTCGTTTTACAACATGCAACATATAATCAATATCAATATGCTTGGGACGACAGAGTATCGTAGAACACATCGCTAAAGTCATTCATTAATCAATCAATGATTCATTCCTTCTTAAACCTAAATAAAATTATTGTGTTTATTTATTTGTTGTTATCATGTTTGATGTACTTTTTTATGTTGGATTTTAATTTTCAAATTAAAGATTTGTTGCTTTTTTTTTCAGAATGCGGGTTATGTGACCAACAGACGTTATACGAAGAGCAATATGTCACCAGTATGCCACAACTTTGTGCAAAACGCGTGGAAGAAAGACTTCTGCTCGAATTGTTTCAAATCGCGAGAAGAACACGTCAAGCAGGAGAAGACGACGGAAGGTAGCAAATATTTGGCGACTCCCTTCCAAAACAGAAGTACATTCTTCAAGAAAACTCCACCGAGTATTTTAAAAATTCATCCAAAGAAAAAGAACAAACGTAATGTTCGGTTTCCAGAAGAAGTGTGCAGCGTGATAGGTTACGGAGGCGATGATTGGCCTGACGAAGAAGAATTCGAAATGTCAGAAGACAATGACGAAGAAGATGTATTTCCAGATACAGAGGAAGAGAGAGAATTGTACAAAATAACAAAATCAAACACGGATTTTAATACTGTGAAAGCGAATCTATTAGGGGATTCGGTTGCTAAATCTTACACTTCATTGATGCTTGGAAAAATGCAAACCGATTCTGACGGCAAGAAGAAAACTTTAATGGTATCAGTAACTCCCTTCGGCCAAGAGAACAAAGGTTCCAATGTAAAGACGCATATTCGAAAACCCGCCGTCATTCATATAAATGAAACGCAGTCAGAAGAAGCGGCAAATAACTTCAAGACTAACATTATTCTCACGTCATATATTAAAGAATCAGAAACAATAATTGCTTCGGAAAGCGTAAGATCAACAGAAGGTATTTGCACAGAGAAATCTTTGTTGGAAGAAATATCGGAGACGTTACAGCAAAATAGAATGAGTAACACCGACCTTAATTTAAACCACAAGGACAACAATAAACCTACTGTTATCGAAGAAAAGAGAAAAGAAAGTATGCAAGATGAAGTGGAGAAGAAAGAAATGACCGAAACCCGTAAGAATGGCATTGTTAGAAAATCTCCTCTCATAAAAACCCAGGAAAGACCAAAAGTAAACCTGAGTAGGTCCGAATTTAAGTTCTGTAAAATAAATATCGAAAGCAGTAGCGTAGATTCCGCTGTAGGTACTTTGAATTCTACCGCTAATAATTCGCTGACATCAGACGATGACAGCTTTAGCGCTCGAACCGATTCCGATAACGACGATAGCGGACATTTTTCAGAAACGCATAAATGCGAAGAAACTGTTAAGATAAAAGTTTTTAACGAAACAGAGAAAATAATGAAGATGTCTCCTATTGGGCATCTAAGAAAAGCGGACGGAAAAGCTAGCAGTGGCTACAGTACTTTCCAAACTCCATTTATTGATATGCCTCCGATTATACCTAAACAAGCGGACACTGTATTCTCTGCTGAGGCCAGTCGGGAATTAGCCGGCGAACCTGACGGGAGAGCCGATCCTGATGAACCAGGCGAGGCCCCTGCTCTGCCCAGTAGTCCTATACCTATCATGGACCCGCGGCCATCTTTTCTACATGGAATGATTACCGACATTATGCCATCTAAGCCCACTGTACCAGAAAAACCGAAAGTCCCAACCAAACCAGTTATTAAGCAAACGACTAAGAAATCTATGACAACCTCCCATCAAATCATGCAAATACATTCTACGAAGAAAGACGGAGAAGATAATAGTAAACATATAAGCGAAGAAAAACACAATGGTTTAGATATGCACGAACAAAAAACCGAATCTATATATTATGCCCAACCCGTCCTTACTAAACAAGATAGCGACGCATCGCTTAATAGTCTTACCAAGCGAAAGGCACCGACACCACCGTTATCTCCGACAGAGGAATTTCCAAATAATTTGTACCAAAGAAATCCAAGCGGATACATGAAATCAGATTCTCCAGTCGTTAGAGAAATGGAAAAGAGAGAAAGAGCCGTAATGTCCTCTACGCCAAAAACGAGAACAGTCGAAGATATAGACAAGAAAGACTCGCAGCCCGAACCGGCTCCCAGAAGGAGTATATCCCTTTCTCATGACAATTTGCTTTTAGATGAAAAGCGTAAAGGAAAGTATAAGTTTTCAATCAAGAAACTGTTACGTATTGGTTCTTCAAAAGATTTAGACAAAAAGGAATTAAGTGTGGCGACCGTTACTAAAGTGTCGCCTCATAAAACTGAAGAAATATACGATCTGGCACCGAAACCAAAGCCGAGACTCGTCATTATCCATCCGTTGGACATAAACGGATCGAGCGTCGAAGTGGTGAAATCGAATTGTGAAATTTCGGAAAGTTTGCGACGCATGAGTCACGACGACGTGTCGATTTACAGCGGCTCTAGCTCCGCTACTGACGTAGAGCCGCCGAAGATTGTAAACAAACCGCCACCACCGCCGCGGGTGTCCAGTGAGGATGCCAACGCTATGGCTGCGCCAATACCAGCTCGCCCTCCGCCGCCAAAGTCTGCTGCCTTGCAGAAGAAACAGAAGCAACAAGCTTGGACTCCCACGGCAACCAAGCCTGATAGCATCTATGCTAACTTAGGTAAGTAATATCCATTGTCTTAATGTTTAAAATACCTAGCTAATATGTTCTTATCCTGTTGCAGAATACAGACCTCATTCTTAAAGATACCGTGAATGGATATCGTCCTACTTTGTATGTTTTTTACAATATTCATTAATTTTTTTCTTTGAACATGAAAATTGGTACTTTATGATTAATCGGATTGAATCCTCTTGTTGCGTTTCTTTCTACGATTTACATATGGAAATATGACAGACACAAATTTTTATGACAAGAATAATCTTGTAATAATATTTAAATAAGGTGGTTTGAGGAAGGGGCCTAATAATACATCACAATTTTGAAATAAAAACATAACATACACAAATTTTTATTTTTATGATAAGATTATATAAGGTGTGTTGAGGAACCTTTTAATACATAAAAAAATATTTACTTTTCAGGCGAAATAAGATCAGCACTTGCACCGAGGAAACCCGAACGCACAGCGAGTATGCGCGAAAGGGAATCTCACCTCGAGCTCATAAAACGCAGAACACCTTTAGACGATGACAAAGATGAATCCGACGAACCCCAAGAACTAGTCCAAGCTACAAACGACGCAGTCATTAACAGCTACGACGACGTCTACAATTCGGGGAAGTACGATGAAGAAGCTTGCGATTCAGCAAAGAACAGCGACAGCGACTACGAATACGTCCATCATGCTCGGTCCAGTTCACCGGAATGCGACGCCTCGATCAAACCCAGGGAACCAAAAATGGAGATCAGAGCTGATACCAAAACCGAAGACAATACTACCGAATATCCCAAATACAACAACAGCTTTAACAGATCATCCCTCCCTTACTGCGGAAGCGAGACAGAATCAGAAATTTACTCTCCGTACAGCTTTTACAATTCGAACGACAACGTGGACGGGTCCACCAACGATGATTACCAGAATGAAATGACGCCCAAAGCGACCACCAACAAACTAAGAGTTAGGAAAGGCAGGAGTATTGTACATAGGAATCTTGAGGATAACTACGGAGCTGTTGTTATTGCTAACCATGAGGCTTTAGCACAGGTTTTAGAACAGGTAAAACATATTTATATCAACATTTTACTGACTGTACCTACTTGTGATAAATGCATCATGAGACTCATTCTAATTCGTAGTTTTACAAACTAAAATAAACACATATTCCCGCTACTGTAGGTTTCCACTGGCGTAAAATCGTGTCATGATACAAGCTTTCTCTGAAAAACTGAGATGACAATATGTTTTATGTAAATGTTTCCGGTGTAGTGTAAACCAACGGTTGTATAAAGTACTAATTGTTATTTAAATTTGTACCTAGATGGCGTTATTCTCAATCTTAATTTTTTTTATCCTTATAATCCTGATCAGGACTAAAACAAACTTATGAAAAATGTATTGTCATCCGTTCTTGATACGACTGTAAATGTTCAAGTCAATCGGACGGATAAAAATTAGTGACAATTATGTCTAAAGATTCCGTTACATACATACAATCACACAACCAACATAATTAATAATAATAAAATACCAGTATTAAACGATAAAAAAGATGCTCAATTCATTCAGTTGCACAAAAGAGTTACAACATCCTTTGTTACTTACACATGAGAGTCTACAATGGTATTTAACTAACTCTACCTCGGACGCCTTGTATAAGGATTTGGGGCCCGCATACAGATCGCTTCTCATGTCCTTAATAATCAAATTTATATCAATCAACAAAGAAGTCATTGCGTTAATATAGAGTATTGATATAATAGATTATTCTAAATTCCTCAATCTACTATTATTCATATAGGTAAAGTGTATATATGTATATGAGAATATTATAAAACAACTGTTAATTTCCAGGTACAACAAAGT
>JWHW01035744.1:33038-45801 GCA_000931545.1 Papilio glaucus | reverse complement strand
AAACTTATGAAAAATGTATTGTCATGCGTTCTTGATACGACTGTAAATGTTGAAGTCAATCGGACGGATAAAAATTAGCGAAAATTATGACTAAAGATTTCGTTAAATACAATCACACATAACAACATAATTAATAATAATAAAATACCAGTATTAAGCGATACAAAAGATGCTCAATTCATTCAGGCACTAAAGAGTTACAACATCCTTTATTACTTATAAATGAGAGTCTACAATGGTATTTAACTGTAACTCGGACGCCTTGTATAAGGATGTGGGGCCCGCATACAGTTCGCTTCTCATGTCCTTAATCAAATTTATATCAATCAACAAAGAAGTCATTGCGTTAATATAGAAGAGTGTTGATAAAATAGATTATTCTAAATTCCCCAATCTACTTATTATTCATATAGGTAAAGTGTATATATGTATATGTGAAAATTATAAAAGAACTGTTAATTTCCAGGTACAACAAAGTGCAACCATGCAACCGTCTCTAAGAGGTCTAAAGGCGTGCACGAACCTTAGATGGAGTGACTTCATGGTGCAGCCACAAAGCAAGGGCAGTTACACAAGAGCTGGAAAACGTGTCTTCCATTCAGCAGTGTGGAACTCTAGCCAGGGTCCGGTGAACGTAACGCTGATGCTGTACAAGGAGCAGCTGGCCTCGCAGCTGGTCTGCCAGCAGTCCCTGCAGCCGACGCTCAGCCTCAACGCCGTCACCGAGTTCTGTGATCTAGTGCCGCTGCAGCAGTTCGGTGAGGAAGGCGAGGATTTAGTGCAAGGTGGGTATTCCAAAATTTTCAACATTAACATAATCTATTTCCGTTTATACCAATCGCCAATAAGTCGTGAATGTAGTTGCTAAATTGTCTTTAAATTGTATCGAACTTGCTTAGCTTATTGATCGACATACAGGTGTCCCAGAAAGTGTAGACGCATCCTTTGGCTATTCTAATCACCCTCATGTATGCCGGCATCAAAATATTAATTAAACTTACTAATTTTCTGTTCTTACCTTACAACGTTTTCTTACAGCAACAATCGTGGTCCTGGGGCATGCGCAGGTGGACACGCTCCAGTCGTACGGCGAGTCCCTCTACAGTAGCGAGGGTCACAGCAGCAAGGATCACCAGCTGGTGACGACCGAGCAGACCCACGAGGCCATCTTCATGCTGCTCCAGCTCATTAACGGCCTCAAGTGGTTCCAGGCACGCGGCGTTGAGGATATATCCGAAAGCCTCACCTCCTTCATATCGCTAAAAGAGATCCAACCCTTGACATCCCACGGGAGCACGCTGAACCTGCCGTCGCCCGATGATAGACTTAACTCCCTGTGGGCACCGAAGACTAATTCCTATGGACGGCTTTGCGTCTTACAAGGGTGAGGGCCACTTTATAATTAATTAGGCTAACAACAACCAAACAGCTTAGACTACTCTCTACTTCCCCGCTCGTTCTAGATTTTACTGTCTACTTCCACTTTGAAAGGGTGACAGGAGTAGGCCAGTGGGGTCTACAATTTTAACCTTACTTCACCTTTTAACATTTGTAAGGTTTACCTTTTTTGACTTACATGTCATTAACGAAGTTTCAATTTCTATTTCAGTTTGAGTGACGAGATAAATAGCAGTAAGTCGAACGAAGACGAGCAGCACAGCTCGCTCTGTAAGTGCGCGATACGCGCCGTCGATATCCTGTTACCCGGGGAGAAGCTCACACCGCTCCTGAAGGAAGTGTTACAGGAAGAAAGGGCAGTCTCCCTGAACCAAGCGAAGTGTGTCCTGGAGTTCATGTTATGGGGACCTTTGGACGTCGTCCAAGGAGTCCCAGTCGAAGAAAGGGAACTTTCCCTTCAGAGATGGCTAGATTTAGAACGTGCGACGGTTCTCCACGGCCTCGTGAGGACGAGGGTCCAGTTGAATGTCTTCGAGCAACTGCACCTGATGTTCTTGGTGCGATCCACAGCGAAGGCGATGTGCGATGCTTCCGTACTGCTAGAGAAGGCGAATGTATACTGATTTTGTATATTTAATTAAGATTCAAAATGGATGCCGATATCGAATTGTTGTATTTTGGTCCCTCGAGCCGGATTCGAAAATTTTGAAACAATCCAGTTGTTACAGTTACTGAGTATGTTGTCACGATTTCTGATTTTGATAGACGCATGTAGTATGTTGCAAATTGTAGATAGACGCACAAATATATCTGTAAGGCATCCATCTTTAGATATAGTATGATTATGGCACCTAAGACTTATATTTTATAGAATATCTCAAATAAATTTCAGTAATGTTTTAGCTGTCATTAGTCACACTAATAACATTGAATTGGTAGGTAATAGAAAGATAATACATATATTTTAGTATATTGTAAATTGAATATGGTAAAATTAAAGTACGGAGGTCGTTTGAACGTAATATACTCATAGTGTTCCGGTGCCTTATCTTGTATTATACACAAGCTTATTGTAAATTTAAATTGTAATTTATTTTAAATCTATAAATATTATTTTAGTGCTCGAATCGACTTCAGTGCAAAAATGTTTAATCTTCGTTATATAAGTATTCATCGAATATAAATGTTTATTATGAATACCGTCGTTTTAATTTAAATATGAATCTGTCTGTCGTCTGTTGGATGTATGAATGAAGAAGCGAGAGAGGTGTGCCAGGATCGCACCAGATGGAAATCCATGATCTATGCCTACCCCTGTAGGTTACGGGCGTGAGCGCATATTTATTTATTCTGTCCTGAATTATCTACGGAATAATATCACTAACATGGTGATTTACAAGATCCTAAGTTTATCTTATCTTTCTTCTGTTCGTTTTTGTAAGGTCCAGAACATCAGTAATACGAATGTGTCGGCTCGACCGGTGAAATACCACGACCTCGCAGAAAACAGGCGTGAAGCAGAAGTATTCTGAGGTGCCGGAGGCCTAATTGTAGTTCTATTTTTAGAAATGACCGGAAACCGAATTTTTAGAAATAAATGGGAAGGTCAAAATGTGTGATTGGAGAGGGAATGTAAAGAAAAAGGATTTTTCCTCCTCTGCTCTTTGTAGAATCTGCCATCTGCAACCTCTACACCTTGTTGCTTGTAGCAGGCCGTGATCACTTTATAGGTAAACAGCTTACTAGTTCCTTGTATTAAAAAAATGGGACCTAACTCCTCCGAAAGGGATCAGAGATTTTATTTTTTGACAAATAAACGGTTAAAGACGCTGCTACGTATTTGTTTTATAAATTAAATATTAGTAGGTTATTGATATGTTACCTTTATTTATTATATCCATTCTAAATAAGATTAAGCTGGGCAAGTTTCACAATAGTCGAATGGCGGATTCGAACCCACGACATGTTTCGCAGTACCCTTGTTCCCATGTACCCTTAACAATTAGGCGTATTTCAGTCAAATAAATAAAAATAAATAATTTGTGGTAACGATTTTATTGTCATTCACCATCACAAAACAAATACAAGATATCTTAAAATAAACACGCAAAAGAAATATAACCCAGCAAAAATATAGATTCAATAACAAAGTTTGAGCGATCTCAAATAATGAAGACTAGACAATTATGGATTATAGAATGCTTCATTACCGTACTTAAAACAATACCAAAGTATTCTTAATGAAGCAAAAGATCTAATAAGGTAAAAGAAAAATCTTAGTAAGGGATAAGAGCATTGAAAATCTTTAATCTTCAAATTATTATTATAGGCATTTCGCTCTTATAAGGTTTGGAGACTTTACTGACCCTTGATAAGGAACAAGCATGTTTATGTCAATCTGAATTATTTAAACAATATAGTAAAATAATAAATAAACAAATTAATGTAGATAACAAAAAGAATATCTTGTAAGCATTAGTCCTTGCGCAGAAACTTTGCCGATAACCTCCCCTCTTTCCCCCCTTAACATGGTAGGAGCGACGGGGTCGACGATGGAGGTAAGTCATCAGCAAAGTTTCTACGCATGTTATCAGTTAAAAAGAAAACAGTTCTATATAATGTAATATTTTAAATATACAGTAATACAAAATAAGATAAATATATGTATAATATTACGGAATGTATATACAGGATAAATTCGTAAATGATTGCAAATTGTTTTTGAAAATCTATTCGACAACAAAATTATCCTATAAAACATTTTCCAATCACCAACAACCTATATTAAAACACAATTAACATTTAGTGACAAAAGTATTTAAAACCGGTAATTGACAATTTAACGTTCATATTACAAAACACATACAATAACGTAGTTCTTCACCAAAGCCTATTTGAATATAGCATTAGTTTGCTAGTAATAAAAAAAGTGATCCGAAAGCTCTACTAAGTTACTTAATTTTTATAATCCTATTATAACTTAACAATACACGTTCGCAAATAAAACCATTTAAAATATCTTAGGAACCATATTAAGGAAGAATTATTATTTGAATTCATAAAATAAATTCTAATCATAATAAAAGGGGATTATTCAATATTTAAACAGTGGCTACATTTATGGATAAAAGGAAAGGCACAAAAGATAATCTTTTACAAATTACACCATCACGGCAAAAATAATGTTCAATTCAGCGTAGTTCAATTTTTGAAGCGAAAACTATTTAGGCACTTTTGGGATGGGGGAAAAGTGCTAAACTCGCGTCATCTAACTACAACCAAGTGTTCGCGTATTGATTTATGTTGATTGGATATGTAAATTTTTGAAGTGAACTTTAGGCACTTTTGGGATGTGGGAAAAGTACTGGTGTTCAAGCTCAAATACATAACGAAAAAAAATATATAAAAAATATTTCACATATTGCTAGCAAGTAAAAAAAAATACAAGTTTGTGAAGCTTAAAAAGTTTTCTGAGGTGCACTTTGGGGACGTGCAGTCCTACGACAGTTATTTTTTTTATATTACCTGTATGTTTCAAACTGAATTGACGATTGTAAGGTACAATCTTATATTTATTGATAATTTTAATAACTTATTTTGTTTATCAGATTAAAAACGCAGATCTTATTACAATAAATAACTAATATATAATACTTAAAGCGCTATGGAAATACTTTCACCTAGTAATACTACAAAAATACAAAATTACAGGCAACACATCATGATCGAAAAGCAATCAAGCAGCAAGCAAAGTAAAAAGCACAATCTTAACATTTTTATCATAATTTTAATATTGGCAACACAGAAGTGATAAACAAAATAAAAACACACATAAATTGACAGCACTCATTAGTGATCTGACGTTACGTATGTACGTCAGTACCGTCATTGTCACCATAGACAACTTTATTTCAATAATTAAAATATATTTTTGATTCGTTATTGCTATTTCATAAATATCAATATTGGTACTAAAGTTGTTATATGTTATTACAATGTTATAACTTTCGTATTTTATTTAAAGGGCAACATTTCATGTTAAAAAATCATTGCCAGTACAAAAGGTTAACTTATTTATTATTTAGTTACTTCATGTAAAGAATGTCGTCATTTTCAGACAAATTTTAAATATGTTATGCCAATAATAAATTGTACCAATATCAATATATATTTAACCAGTATTTTACTATGATAATACTTTCCACTTTCTACTTAATCTACTAAAATTAATAAATTTATTTAACAAGCAAATAAATACAGTATATAAATCAATATTGTATTGCTTTTGATATTTGTACTATGCTCCGGGGAATCCCCGACCAAAGAGACTAACGTACGGATATGAATGCAGTATCGTGTGATGCAAACAAGATGGCGGCTCGGAGGCCAGCTGCGAGCGCCCGTTCGCGCAAATATAATAAATTTAATAGGAAACCGCGCGTGTAGCAGTGTATGGATGTGGATAAGCAAATCGGGTGAAGGAAAACGCGTCTACTTCTTTACGTGGCTGATACCTAAAACTGTGTTAATTTGGTTATTTTCGCCATTAAGTTTGGTACAGAGAATACATACAATATTATTTGACCTAAATATTTTTATGTAACCGACGAGCATGTATGTTGATTGATTGTAGATTTAAACATTCAAGCTTCTACGAAAGGGATGGACCAGGATTGTATCAAATGGAAATCCGTACCCTCTGCCTACCCCTGACGTGAATGCATACCTATTTATATGTCAACTGCCTCTTTAACGAGTGTAAGAGTTTATTTAGATAAAACTATTTTCTACGCGACTATTTATAGAATCCTACTACAGTCTAAATAAATTTGGTACTATAATATTTGCATGCTATCAATTATTGCATTTCTATAAAGTAATTTTAATATCCTACATTTAATAAAATAAGTCTACAGGCCCTTGTTGAAGTACACGTACTGTGGCGGCTTGCCGTTTGTGTTCTTGACAATTTCTTCATAGTTCTCCTTCTCGAAGCGTTTGATCGTGTCTATAGAGAGTTTGCTGCAAGAGAATAGAAGGAGAGTGAGAAAATCTTATGTAAAACGATTGAAACTGAGTTTAACCTTGATATAACGAAAAGAGTCGAATGGATTCGAACCAACGACCTCATATTTCGCAGACCTCGCTGTCTTTATGAATCAACATTTCGTTCAATCTCTTCAACTTTAAGGTCTGGTTCTATCCTATTAAAAGTTGTTTTCCTATTTAATGTAAAGCACGATGGTGATTTATTTTCTTTTTTAATTACGTCACATTCGTGCCACATGTTAAGGCAAAATTAGCTACAATTACTAAACAATCCGATACCAATCTTGTATTTATGTTTCAAACTCACCATCTTTGCGGGAAGAGCGCGCAGGCGGTGGGCACCATGAACGTCAGGCTGGAGATAAGAAATTTAAACATCAAAACCTTCTCTATAGTCGCCTAGTTAATGATAACATTGTTTACACTAATTTGATAATTTACAAGTAAAAAAATGTTATAAGAAATTGTTATAATGTGAGTTGTATAATATTAGTTAGGGTGTGGTGCGATGCTCACAACATGCCGACGATGGCCGTCTGTACAAGGATGTGGCCGCGCTTGATGCGCTGCATCCAGGGCTTGGGCTCGATGCGCTCCATGATGACCGGCAGCAGCAGCATGCCCGGCGCGCACATCACGATCCTGTTCCACATATCCAAATATAGGTGACAATAAGAACCATAGATACAGAACGCTTGTCTTGAACAAGAAAGCAAAATGATAATAACACATATCTCAAAATCATAGGCGTAATTAATAAAGATATAGATATATATATTTGTATAAAGAAATATAATATTAATAAAGTTAGGGGTAATGTTTGGAGTTGGAAGATAAACTATCTTCTATTTTCGAAAATAATAAAAGTTAAAGCTCGGCTTTCACGTGATTTTCTACTTTGCACAACCGCGCTGTGTAATGATCTGTCACCAGCAGTATTTCCAAACCAATACGACTTATGGTCCTTCAAGAAGCGAGCATACTCCTTAAAGGCCGGCAACGCATCTACAGTTCCTCTGGCGTTGCGGTTTCATGGGCGGTCATCACTTACTCCTAGATGAGCCCGGTGCTCGTTTGCCTCGTTCTTTCCTCCTAAAAAAAGTTAAATACACGTACCTGGATGTGACAACTTGTGATATACCCTTGATTGGCGCCACCTGTGACTTGCCTATCACCTTCCCGTTCTCGTCTGTCACGTCCAGACCTAGAATATATACATTTTTTTTGTTATAGTCAACTTCTGTTAAGCTGTATAACAGTAGAGTATCACAATGCTAGGTATTTTTTCTTAGTTCCTTTCATTGGTTAATTCATTTGTATTTTCAAATATACGACTTGTTAAATCGTACTCGAATCATTCCGTTGTACGTCAATATAAAATTGATCTCTAGGTTCGGGAACATCGAGTTGCGTAACGGTTCAACCTTATTTGGTTACTACGATTTAAAGCTGCTGCTTTATTTAGCTGGACAAATCACTTGTGATTTATAATTATACAATATTATCTATACATATAATAAAAATGTAGCTGATCGCTGTCTGTACATGGAAAATATTTAAGAAAAAATATTATTGGGGGCCTTTACAAACGCAATAAAACCCAAAACAATGATTATTAGAATTTTTGTCTGTGCGTTTGTTACCGCTAATGTCAGAAACGGCTTAACCGATTTGGGTGCGGTTTTCACTAATGTATTGTGGTAAGCTTCACTTAACATTTAGTGTTATTTTCATCTCAATCGGCTTATAAATAAAAAAGTTATATCAATTTAAAGAACCATGTCAAACATTTGTTCGATAAAAATGCTATAAAATAGAGTACTATTATATAGGTTATTACTGGTAAGTAGGTAATATCATTTCGTTTAAGTAAACTTGCAGGGCGGGTGAAACCGCGGGGCACAGTTAGTCTAACATATAATCGAGGTCCAGATCACAAGGGAAACTGTAATGTGGGATGTACACTTCTCAGTATGTTGCAATAACATATGTCAAAAGGAACAGTGGTCCAGCAGTATTGGTACCTACCTAATAGAATTTCATTCTGCCTCATCAGCGGAATGTTGACCCAGTTAGCGGCCGCTACCGCCACGAACGGCACAAACCTCTGGAACAAGAAATGTTCAGTAACAGACGGATGCATGAGGCAGCATATGTACGATGATCGTTGAAAAATATGCCTGTAAACTGGTACGATAGTATAAAAAAATGGTTTAAATATCCGCAAAAGTCAATCGGGTCGTTAGTACAAATATAATTTCGACATGAACCAGATTTTCCAAATGTGTAACGAAATAATGTACAAATGCTTGTACTAAACTAAGTAGAACAATCGTTTATCATTCAAGCACATTATGATAATTAAGCCTGTAGATGTAGGCAATGACTGATCTAGGATTGTATTTCGGGGAGGGGAAGTGCTTGACCTCATTTGAAGGGGGCCTTAACCCCCATTATGGGGTGCTTGAGCTGCACTTTCTCAAGGGCATATTTTAAATAAATAAATATACGCTCACGCCCGTAACCCACGTAGGTAGAGATTATGGATTTCCATTAGCAATGTAAAAAGGAAAAATCCTGTGAATTCAGACTTAAGCCCTTTAGCGGCATCTAATGTATATGTGGAGTGCCTCCTGCAAGGGAAGTTTACAATTAAATATGATTCTAATTTAGATTGAATAATATTTATTAATAATGAATGATAAAAATTAATAGTGACATCAGTCAGATAATAAAAATCAACTCACCGCCAGTATGGGGTTAGTGGCGCGTTTCTGTATGACGAACTTGAAGGTGAGCGCGGTGGACATGGCGGCCGTCATGGCGGACACGTACGCCACGCCCATCTGCGTCGTAGTGAGGGGAGCGTTCGCGTTGCGGTTGGTGTAGTTGACCAAAGCGTTGAAAGATTGATTCACCCATTGCCAGAACACCACCGCTGTTGCTGTTCTGTTATCAAACAGTATTAGGTCTTTACTGACCCTTGTGAGATATCGTTCCACAACGACTCAAAGCACACTAGGGTTCTAATAAATTACATTTATCCGGAAAATAGGTTCCGGTGACCACAATAAATTATTTGATTTTTTTAGGCAGAACAATAGAAAAAAACATATTTTTATTTGTACGTTGTATTTTGTAGTCGCAGGCAACAGCTAGTTGCAAAACAGACCTGTACCACTGCAGCATAGCTCCTGTAGCCAGACAGCCGCCTGGCATCTGGAAGGACATCCTACCGAAGACGTTCTGCAGCTCTCCGCTGTCGGGGTGGAAGGCGGACTCGTACAGCTGCTTGGCTCTGACCACCTGCGCCATCGTCGTCCCTTCAGGCTCTTGACCTGCCCTATTGATGACATAAGGATAATAGGTAAGTATAGTCGGGGTTAAAAAGTGTATTTCACCTTAAAGTCGACATTTGCTTGCACCAGGGATACGGTACAAACAAATATAGACTTTAAGCTAATCAAATATGATCTATTTAATTGTAGGACATTCTGACAATTAAATAGAAGATATTTGATTCGAACTTAGTATTGACTAGTAATGTTTTCTATTTTGAACCTTGTTGTAATATCAAATAAGTATATTGTCGCCTGTCTGTGGCGGGCTATGGTCAAGCGTTATGGTAGCGACTGGAAATTCAGTTACCAATAGCAGATCAATTCGTAGCCCTCAACAATATTGTACTACAAAAAGAGTTAAGTTTGTTAGATTTATGCAACGGCATTTGTTGTAAGAAAGCGAACCGAGCGACTTGCCGAAATGACAGCCGACCTCAGGAGGAGGTGGCACTAGAGAAAGAATGAAAGTATAATAAGCTCGATTTGGTACGTGCTACAACACGGAATACCAGTGAATCAAAGGTATACTCCTGCGTTCTTCGGGCCCCGTGGATGCTTGATGATTATGGGATTATGGGTGGGTATGTATGGGCAACGCACATTCAATTCTTGGTTGATAACTATGAATATAGTTAAAGCGCAATATTAATATGGAGACAGTACGGAAACTACCTAAAAACGAAATAGCAAACTCACACAAACATGCGCGGTGCTGATAGTAGTGAGTGTCGCGTCAAGACGAGTATAAGATGGTCACTTATAAGTTTACCTCTACGATCTTTTAAAAAATGCCACGACATACGGCTGTTTGAACTCGGCTTCCTCAAAACCGGAGCTATCTTATTTAAAAACTTCGTGGTGCTTTTGAAAGGTAAGAATGTTTTATTATTGTTAATATTTTTAACTGTTTTTGGTGTTTTAAACTATCGTCTTTTGCTGAGATTAACGACGCCATGAGATTACGTATTTAAATTGTATTCGTAAGCTAGGATTTTCAATTCCATTGATTGATCACTACAGACCAAAAATGTTTTAATAGAAAAAAAACAATATTACAAATATTTTGAGTTACAACCCTATTGCTTCAATGGAGCGTAAGTAATTATTAGTACTGTCCAGTTAAGGGTAGGGGTGATCGTTTATCATTAGATTAACTCAATTCCTTGTGTTTATCTTTTAACAAAAAACGCTTAGGTATATTGATATATTTAAAATAAATATAGCTCATCTGAGTTAGAATTGTAGGAGGTAAGGTTGCAGATTTCTATCTGTTTTCTTTTAAGCAAGAGGATGCCAGAAGTATTTCACTTTCAAAACTGACACTTACTTATACTTCATGTAGAGGTCCCTGGCTTCATAGAGCTGCTTCTCCGGTACGAAGGTCAGCAGAGGATTAGAAATGAACGCGAAGTGACGGAAGCGACCCGCGAACGTGCTCTGGTCCCACAGCGGCTGCGTGATGTCTATCCTCTTCTCAGATGACATTGTCTATGGACAGGAAACTTATTTGAATACTGAAGAATATTTGTCAGAAGCTACAGGAGTTTAATAAAATGTTGTACGAGTTCATCACCATTATGGAACCTATCCCATAAAATGAACCGATGATCTGATCAAGTTGATGATGATGATGAGAAAATAATATTTAGTTTAAACAATAACGACAATTTTATGTTTTCAGAACAGATATTTGAGTTGAAATAGTGATATTACTTAAGATATTCTCTCCCACCTTTTGTTTATGGTAGAAGGTGGCAAGCGAGCTAGTGGGTCACCTGAGGTTAAGTGACAGCTATCCATAGGCATTCGCAACAAGCAATTAAGTTCCAGATGCGTTGTTTGCCTATCTTTAATGGACAGTGGAGGGGATAAAAAGGATATTTCCTTCTCCTAAATATCCCCTCCCTCGTCACATCCTATTCCTTTTCACATCCTTTCCTACAAAGGATATGATACATTACGATTGACATCGGGCCGCCGGCACCTCACTCCTCAGACGAAACGCAGAAGCATAAAATACTTCTACTTGACGCCTGTCTGGGAGGTCAAGGTATTTCACGGGTAGACCGGACCATTCGTACAACAGATGTTGTGGACTCTACTATTAAATTCATAATTAAAACCTTAGTTAATTTAATCGTTTAACCTACAGAAAACATAACGATGCCAAATTCTAAATATTTGTGGGCATCGTGTCGGCATTCCGCACAATCTTATATTTAGTTCTCTTCTTTCATGATTAAGAACTAATTTCACTCTTGTAGTAGACGATGAACATGATTCACGGCATTCCTCACGGCCACCTTCACATTTTCAAAACCTACTTTCTACTAAACTAAACTTTTCAATTTTCATTTATCCTCGTTCATTTCGGACACTTGTAACGCTAATAATTTTTGCCTCGTTTCTATTCGTAAATTGCTCAAGTGAAAGTTTTTTCTTTACGCAAAAATATAATCATGGAGCAAACATTTCCTTTATTAAGAGATAAGATTAAATGTTTAATTACCGTTAATTGCACTTTGATATCTCAGCTATATTGACATAAATTAATATTGAATAGATAACGTTGGTAAGATATATAACAACTCCAATGTGGTAAAATGACGCACTAATAAAAAGAAACAAAAAGTAAAATAATTGTGATCGACATACATTCATCCAATAGGGATAGGTACCTATATGTATTCAGTTTAGTCCACAACACCAGTGCATGGACATTATAAATATCTGGTTTCTATAAGATGTCTACCCTTACCCAAAAAAACTAAAGACCATGAATGTCCGGACGTATAATCCCAAGCTTTGAGCGACACGTACGTAATTTTGAATTTATAACTTGAAAATTTCAAAAACCAACCTTCCAACGAATAAGGATATGGTTTTGAATTTAAATCTTAATGTATAAATACCACGTGTCACTTTCGGCTGCCGTTTAACATCTCAATCTTATCGAAGCTTAACTCCGTTTACTT
>JWHW01035730.1:844590-855821 GCA_000931545.1 Papilio glaucus | reverse complement strand
ATAAGGTAGGAATGGGAAGGCGAAGAGGAAACGGCGGGGGATGGGATTAATCTTCATTGATCTTCGGCCACTCGTAGTGGATGAACCTAATTTGACTACGATCCTATACATCGAAACCGCTAAAATAGTACTAAAATGGGCTCAGACATCTTAAATTACAAACTTCTGAACAAATTATAAAGGTAAATAGAGCATTTCTTTACAGTAATCTTTAGTTCGACATCGATACTGAAGACAGCAAAAAAGTAAATTGCTTACACTGTAGTCGGGAGACGGCAATCGACGAAGTAAACAACGGCCTCCTTGTGTACATTCACAGAGTGAAAACATTTCTCGTTCCGTAAGCATTGGCGTACAGTCAATTGTATTTACACTGTGTAATATTACAATGTGTAAATGGTAGGCATAGAAGAAACTGTAAAAACATTAAATGAGTTTTAATTTAATACTATAAAAAAGCAATCACGCCAAAGAAAGAGAGACAGAGAGAGAAGGATAAGCAGGATTACAGATTCCATTTGTTACGGTCCTGGCACACCTCTCTCACACAAACACACAAAACATATCATCAAAATTGGTCCAGTGGCTTGGTTCAGTCACAGACATACACACGTAAGAATTAATTAAAAAGATAAATATACAAGGCCATGGTAGAACATAGGAGAAATTTAACAATTTCAATATTTAAATGAAATATTGAAAATATGTTACTTATTTCACCTTTGTAACAAAATTTGTATTAATTGAGAAAACTTTGGCGTAAATTTCGAAACAATTTGAAATTTTGAGCAAATTTTCATCGTTAATATTAGTAATTATAAGCGAGAAAGTAGGAAATTGGAAGGTTAGAAAAATGCCTAAAACCACCACTGTCCTCTCCAAACGCACCACTGTCCTCTCCAAACGCAACACTATCCACTCCAAACGGAGGTTTAACTGTTAATTAGTATGACTAGATAGTACGTGTTGATTTACGCAGTAGGTCTTGCTACATGGACGTCACTGAAGAACATACCTACACCACTTAATCCTTGGCGACATCACCGTAGTTCCCCGAGTTGACCCATTCAGGCTACAACGATTGTTGCTTCTAGGGCTACCATTTTATTCTTAGGGCTCCGTACTCAAAGGGTAAAATGGGACTTGCTACTAAGACTCCGCTGTTGATCCGTCTGACTGTCCGTCTGCCACCAGGCTGTATCTCATGAACCGTGATAGTTAGACAGTTGAAATTTTCACTTGCCGCTATAACTAAAAAAAATATAAAAATCAGAATGACGGTGACTGTTTCTATTTTCCCTTAATTTATTGTCTGTTGGTATGCTCTTAATTTGGTCTCTTATTATTATCCAGTTCCCGTCTACGTTCATTTTCAAAAGTCATACACATTTTCCTTTCCCGCCTTACGCCACTCGGACCTGTCTTCAGCCAACGTCTCCCAACGACAGGACATTTCTTTGTTTGTATTTTCTGATCATCCTTGTATATCGGGAACTGGCCAACTGACGGGCATCTATGCAACGAGATCGTTGTCAAAGCCAGGGCCGTGTACAAATCTGTCATCCCCGCTCACCTCTCTTGGTTACGGGCGTAAGTACTTATTTATTTTATTTATAAAAAAGCAGAATCAGTTGCGACAACTGCCAACAAGCTTAATGGCTACACTAAGAACAGACTGCAATATTTATCAGAGCGTTTGTGCGATTTGCACGAGTGTGGTACAGAACAGAAGGGAATGATTGTTTGCAATCTAATTTACGGTTGTGTTTTTACTTTAATTAAACCTTGATATCTCCAGATTTATAGCAAACCCACTTTATGGTATTGTCCGAGTCGTTTTCGTGGAAAATAGGTCAAAAAATAAAAAACAATGACATAAATGCTATTACAAATTTTTCTTTGTGTCAAATTTCATCCAGATCCGTTGAGTCGTTTTGGTGTGAAAGAGTAAGAAACATCCGTCCAAACATTCACATTTGTAATATTAGTAAGATGATCGACGTCGTCTCAGCAAACAGTAGTTCACTGCTGGCCATAGGCCTGGTGATATTGATCGACACAAAGATAGTTGATTATTGCTTGATATGATTGACGAATCCTCGGCGCGATAATAATTTGGAAATACGCTGTCAACACTTCTCTTTAACCGAAATTTAAGAATTTCCCTTAGTATGTGTAGTAACGTAGTGTAAGAAACGAAGAACAATAAGCTGTAAGCGTTCGAAACGCACTGTAGTGCTGCAGAAAATGGGACACAAAATTAATATAAGAGGTTACATTATAAGGATCAAAAAAATTGAGCTACTCCAACTCATTATTCAAGGAAAAATAATAGGCTGTCGTAGCCTGTAGTGGCCGTAGCAAAATGTCCTGGAAAAACTACTGGACATAAGCCTACCCATTGGTCACCACAGGGATCGGTCCCTTCCTGCCCTCATCCAGTAGACTCTCAATACCTTCACCAGATCATCTGTCCATCTTGTGGGAGCCCTGTCTATGCTGCGTAGCCCTGTACGTGGATGCCATTCTAAATGTCAACGTGTAGATGATTATTATCGAGGCGAGAGATGGCGCGGGATCGGAGAGAGTGGAGACTTGTCGGAGGCCAAGACCCACTTTGGGTCACCGCGCCACTCTTGTTAGTTCGTTAGATAATTATTAAATTTTAAAATGAACCTCAGGGAAAAAATTGAAAGGTATATTCAAATTTTAGTATCTTTTAAATAGTTGGAGGAGACAAAGGTTTTCACTTTTTAATTGTTTGAAATGTCGATAGCACATAGTTCTTGATCGTGTACGCTAGCGGTCGCACCTTTGGCAGGCAGGGGCCACAAGTTGGTAAAATATAGTAAAGGTGGGCATCACTTGTAATATCAACCCTACAAAAGATGGAAAAAATAACGTCCTAAAAAAATTCACTCTTACACTTTAATAACTGCATTTATTTATAACATTTTAGATATTAATAACCAATTTACAAAAAAATGATGGGCTGTGTGTTGCCATACATGATTGGCATACATGTCAACTAATAATTGTTTGTGCCCAACAAACCGAAACTGGAAGTTGGTTATTGAAACCTACGTTGCCAGTCTTTTATTTACCATTTCTAAGAAGAAAAAAAAACAACTACAGTGATGTCATTTAAAGTAATTGTGCGCAGATCTAGTAACACGGTCACTCCTCAGCCCTCCTCAGCCTTGTACCACAAACACGACCGCCTTACTCACGTCATTATCGTCTGTTATCGTCGGTTTACGCTCTGACGAAGAGAACATTACTCTACTAACGGAAAACAAATTGAATAACTTTATTTTAATATAAATGTTTATTGTAGCACTGTGACGTCTTCTTAAATCTATGAAAAATACACGTGATTTCACAACCCTATAATTCTACCGCCAGCTCTTAAAAATAGACTTTCAGGTATAGATTTTTACAATACAACAACAGTTTAGACTAAAGCAACTTTACTATATTAAGTATTATAAATTCCTAGTTAATTGTACATATTACTAGCTGTTCCCCGCGGCTTCGCACGAATTGGTTTCTTATTTTCCACTCTAGAATTTTTTATGAGATGATTCTGCGTAAGTTCGAATTGAAGGTAACATGTGTTAAAAACACTAATTAAAGCGGCCTTACTCACGCGTGGTTCGGTGTATGTACCGACTAGTTTCGAGTCCGCGGCGCGCCGCGACCGCGAACTTATGCCAGCCCCACTCACCCTGAGGAATAGCCCCCGAAGGGCTCGAAATTAGTCGGTACATACACCGAACCACGCGTGAGTAAAGCCGTTTTAATTTGTGTGTTACAATATGTCTCACGAAAGTTTAAATAATTTTATGTGTCAAAAAGTTGTTATTGTCAAAACATGTAGCAATACTATA
Source organism: Papilio glaucus (assembly GCA_000931545.1). Lineage (NCBI taxonomy): Eukaryota > Metazoa > Arthropoda > Insecta > Lepidoptera > Papilionidae > Papilio > Papilio glaucus. The sequence goes on along the minus strand of JWHW01035730.1, from coordinate 851,931 downwards.
GCAACCGCTATTGTAAATAAAGGTTTTATGTATTTCCTATCGCTCAGGAATAGTTTTATTTTCGGGATAAATGTACTCCATGTCATTTTGTGTACCCCTGACAATGTGAGTAAAGATCGGTCAAGTCGTTTAGAAGTTAAAGCGTATAACAAACAAGCAAACTTACATTCGTATTTATAATATTAGGATTTTGCGTTACAATAAATATTATAGATGTGCAGTAAGTATTAACGGTAGTATTAAAAATATATCTTAATTTAGTGTCTTAAAAAATATTTAAACACATGAGAATAACCACAATATTTACCTCAAATAGGTCTATTGTTATTTTAAAACTAAGGTCCATTGGGAAGTAAACAATAAACATGAAATTTCGACAAAAAAATCAAGTATTTAAATAGAATTGATTTTATAAAATAAAACGGAAGAGAAAAAAATCAAACATAATAAAAACCCTCTGATAATATCATTATTTTTCAACATATTTTCTTAATATTTTGGAGCTTTATGGTTAGTTTCGGAACAAATTTTTTGACATCGTATTAACAATATTTTTGAGTTTTTCAATTTTTCCTAAACAGTATCCGTATAATTCTTCATCAAACCATTCGAATGAATCAATACTATATTAGCGTCTGATCTTTTGACACCTTTTATTTCATCTTCTATCTCTTGCAAACTTTTATCTTTTGTTTCCGGTAGTATATAATATAATATTAGTAAACATAGAGTAACACATAGGCTAAACGTAAAATATGTACCACCTATACCAATTTTCTGTATCATAATGGGTACAATTTTCATTGTTATCGCGTAAAAGAAAGTAAAAGCTATACCAGTTGTTAGTGATCCAATAGCTCTATAGTCTAATGGAAATATTTCTGTTGTAACTGTAAACGATGCCGGTATGAGGCCAACAGTGCTAACAAAACTATGTAGTAATATTATCATTGGAGTGACCCATTTAAAATTTACTATTGACTTATTCTTAAGAACTTCCGACAAACCCACTAAACACATCAAAGCCACAGAAACAGTACCAAATCTAAATATTATTGTTCTTCTTTTAAAAGCTTTAATAACTAACATTGATATAAACAAAGCTATAATTAATAAACAATCGGCTATTATCGAGCAATATATAGCTATGTATTTGTCACCCGTTAATTCAATCATGATTTGAGTGACGTACCCTATAAGAAAATATCTCCCACTGAAATCAACTGTTATTGTAGCGAGGGTTGCGATTAAAAATGGAATTAGAAAATCCCTACGCAACATATTCTTGAGCAACTTAAATTTGATATTCCTTTGTTGAAATTTATCTTTGTTCTTTCTTCTTTCCATTTGTGCTGACACTAATAGTCTCATTTCTTTTATACTGTCTTCAGTATCGCCATGGAACCATACGAAGGATTTCTTGCAATCAGAAAATCGCCCTTTCAATGCATAATATGCTGGACTTTCCGGACAACATGAGACAATCAGTATCGTTAACACATGGGGAATTATCGCTATTCCAGCTATTTGCCTCCAGTCCCAAACAAGAGCCAGAAAATGACATAGTAAAGATCCACACGTCATTGCAGTCTTTTTAATGGTCATAAATACTCCCCGTCTATTACGATGTGTAAATTCACTAATAGTAAAAGCGACAACGAAAATTCCTCCCATATTAAGTCCTTGTATACTCTTGGCTATCATCAACATTGTAATACTCTTGCTGTAATACAATACAATCCATCCGATGATGATATTCATTTGGAACAATATATTAACAGGCTTTCTGCCTATAGTATGTAATAAAGGAGAAAAGATAAAGAAACCCAGTAAGCCAGAAAAACCTTGAATTGAGGCTGAAACAAAAGTTAAGCTTATTAACGACGCATACAAGATATTACAGTTTAAGTAATACGCGATCACGCCCGTAACCAAGAGGCTTAGGCAGAGATTACGGATTTTCATTTGGCGCGATCCTAGCACACCTCTCTCGCTTCTTCTGCATCCATAAATCTACGCATACACGCTCGTCTCTAATCAGATTGATATAAGTTCTCATTCACTTTTGCAACATAAATTTGTCTAGTTACTCTTTCTTCATCCCTTCAATACTCTCTTATCCCAAGGTTCGATCCTATAATTCAATCACGCCTAACATACTTCTTAAGGATCGCATCTCAACTGCATTATCTCTTCTAACATGCTTTTCCTGTCAAACCCATCTCTCATTTCCATGCATTAAGGTGCAGCAATGCCAGACGTGCTTTCATTGACACATTTTGCCTTCTCGCTTCTGAATCTATAGAACCACATTAATTTGAATACAGTCAAATATTAGCTCTCCAAACTAGGTCGTGATAACCTAGTTTGGCCAATAGTTAGTTATCTATTATATTTTAGGAACATATATCTTGTACATTTATTATGATTTTTTCTTAGGCAAATGAGTCTGATGTGATGTTAGATTATATTTAACTGATTGTAGTTTAAGTAAAAGTTAAGAACTTATGTCGACCAGATTAGTGACATACTAAAGAATTTAACATAACATAGGAGCATTTATAGATGTAAGAAGAAGCGAGAAGAGTGTGTCAGGACCAAATGGAAATTATTATTACTGCATACATCTGTAGATTAAGGGCGTGACTGCTTATTTATAAATTTTATTTCTTTAGTATTTTAGATTAAATACCTATCCACGAGGCTTCGTCCGTCGTTGCTCTGATGTCGGTAGCGTTTGGAGATAATATCGCAGCATTGAGGGCGCTGGGATGAGCCAAAGAAATCCCAATTCCGAGTGAATAGAAACATCCTGATGTTAATACGAGAATCTGTAAACAATACAGCATTGTTACAAAGTCGTGTTTTTTACATCATCTGTTGCTCAGGACGGCTACACACATTTCGATCTTTGATTTGTTGGATTTGTTTTCGATCCAAATAGGAGAATAATTTATTAAAATATGACAAATCCACAAAATAAAAATATCGAGTATAGGCCTTTTCTGATACATTTTTTTATGTCACGTTATCTCTGATGGAATGACAGAATCTATAACTAATGAGACATATATGTATTTATATCGCCCTTCTTTAGTAAGCCTCGATATAAGTTCTCCTACGGCGGCCCATAGCAACACTGGCACTCACTTTGGATCATAAATTTGTTTCGTCATTCTCCCTTCATTCGCCCTTTCAACATCCCTTTTTAATTATAGCCACTTTTTCCTTATAATGCTATTTTTAATCCTATCATTCAATTTCACATCTATCGTACTTCTTAAGGGTCGCATCTCAACGGCATTAACTCTACTAGCATGCTTTTCCTGCCAAACCCAGCTTTCACTTCCATACATTAAAGTGGGGACTAGTACAGCATTGTGTATAGCCAGACGAGCCTTCATAGACACATTCTGACTCCTCACTACTGTACCTATAGCCCCATTCACTTTATTTTCCGCGTTCACATGTCGTTCAAAATCTTTAACATGCCTACCATGTCTACTCTTCCTGTTTACCTTTACCGTTAACATTTATTTCAATTATTGTCTTACTCTGTTCTCTTTAAAACGCCAATACTTTCGTCTTATCTACAATTATCTTCATGCCTTAACCTTCTAATGAATCATTCACTACATTCAGCATAAGTTGTAAGTCCTCCGCCGCAAATATGATCTGATCATCGGCGTGCAAGAGAAAATTACATCTAGCTCACCCATTCTTAATCCACAGTCATCGTCTTTCAAATAGTGTCGTAAATAGTATATTATTTTTAATTGTCCTAAAGAAAAGAGCGGTTCTTGAGAAAAAGTAAAAAATATGCTAACGGACTTTTTTGTAGATATTTTTGAAATATACAATTCCGTAGGTTTAGTATTATGTTAATCTAACTCTTAAGGTTTAGCCAGTGTTTGTGATGTAAGCGCACAAAAATATGTTTTTTCAAAACATTGAAATTCTCTGTTTTTTACTGATATATCTTTGAAGTTCATTGTTTTTCTCTACTATAATATGCATGTATTATACATATTAACGTTCCTCTTGAATCACTCTATCTTTTGATGAAAACCGCATTCAAATCCGTTACGTAGTTTTAAAGATGTAATGAAACACACAGCAAAAGCAACTCTGTTTTATACTATATAATGATTACATTCCTTAATCTCACTCACCTGGCGCCAAAACGACGGATCACTTGAGCCACACATTTTATACCTGTTTTAACTTATTTTCGACATCTTTTATATAGTAAGTTAAGATGTGAACGTGCACAAGCTAATGTTGTTAAATAACTAGTTTTTATTTGTAGGTACATGCTATCGCTAATGAAATTGCGTAATAATTAAAAGTAGAACATGATTTTATTTAATTGTGTTTAGATAATTAGAAAAAAAGTCGCGTTACATTTTTAATCATTACTTAATCTACTTACACACACATACAGCTACTTTATATGTATATTATACAACAAGTCCTACAATAATTTAGAAAGAATAATCCCAGAACAAATTAGGAAGAGGAAGATTTCCTAGAACAATTTAGGAAGAGGAAGATTTCCTGGAACAATTTAGGAAGAGGAAGATTTCCTAGAACAATTTAGGAAGAGGAAGATTTCCTAGAACAATTTAAGAAGAGGAAGATTTCCTAGAACAATTTAGGAAGAGGAAGAATTCCTAGAACAATTTGGAAAAAGGAAGATTTCCTAGAACAATTTAGGAAGAGGAAGATTTCCTAGAACAATTTTGAAAGAGGAAGATTTCCTAGAACAATTTTGAAAAATTAAGATTTCCTACAACAATCGGTATTATTAATTTCTTAACCCGGTAATGCCTCGCCCAGGCAAACTATACCACCATACCATGTGAAGTTGTGATAATTTTATCGCGGACCCCGACCACTCGTGCAACAACTGTTTCGGCTGCTTTCGACTTCAATTGTACTGGGCGCCTATTCAAAGTAACAGTCGATTAGCGATATCGCTAGTAAAAAATAACAAAAGTATAATGGAACTGGCCTAACCTTTGGAAATGTTACGTGGTCTATAGTTAGAAATCGAAAAAAAGTGGATAAAAAAGCTGTGCATATTAGGGTACGACCTCATGCAGTCGATCGACACTCGTTTCCAGCAACAAATGTCATCACGTGACCCTATTTTAAATTTCCCGCGATTCTTCGAGAGGGTGACGAGATATGTAGCGACAAAGAAAAGAACGTTGAGCTTCATCACTATCTCTGGGAAAAGAGAGTGGGGGAGAATACTTGTAAACAAACTACCCCGCGTTAAACATCAACAAACGCGCTATGATATTTTCATTCACTCCAATTTCTTTAACTTTGTTGTACTGCCGCGCTGCTACTAAAGGAGGTAAGGAAATCAGCTTTTGAGATCATTACTGCAAGCCGCCATCTGTGCTGTTCGACCAGTTCGACGCAGCGATTCGTCACTACTTTTTTGAGTCGCGAGAAATTTAAAATATGACACTTGACGTCATTTGTCTCATAAAATTTTAAGTAAATTGGGTACTCGTTTAATAATCAGGAATTTATATATTCAGTGTCCATTGAATTGAAAAGATAGTCGGAAGATCACTGAAGATCTTATTAAAGATTTACCCAGTATTTATACTATGAAAGAAAGAAGAAATTTTCTTTTAAGCGTACTGGAGAGATCGTACTGAGTCGTGTATGGTTTCGGGAGTTCAAAACTCCCCCTCCCAAATTAACTATAGTAAGAAATCTTTATACAATTAATGATAAAATTTAAAATGATAAAAAATAATACTTAATAAAAACCTTTTTCCCAGATTGCAGGTCTGCTCAGGGGCGGACAGTAAGTTTGTGGGGCCCTGACATAATAGTATTTTGGGGGCCTACCTAAAGAAACAAAAACCACGCCATGTTGCCGTCTTCCCAGGATCGCCTTGCAGGGCGTTCAGGGCCCCCACCTTAACCACCCACGACTGCGAGTGTTCCTTCTATCGCTACTGCGACCAGAAGAGACGATGGTAGCCCTATTATTGCCGGGGCAATTCAAATCAATCATTCATTAAATTAAGCACAAATAGTAAGTCCTCAGCCGATGACGTAAACAAGACCTGGTCATCGGCGTTTTACTCCAGTCTTCCGGTATTAGGCCATGTTTTTAACATTATTAAAAAGGCCCACAGCAGGCTTGCAACTAAACCATCTCCAGGTCTCAGCATTTCAAGGGAAATCCTGTCATACCCGGGTGCTTTGCCCAATATCGTTCTTTTCATCGCAAAAATCTTTTTTGTAATTAAATAAATATACTGATATAATAAAAATTGAAAATATTTATTATTTTATTGAATATTTCCTGCCTAATAAAATTAATTTACAATTCGACGTACATCGCCATGTTTGAAACACCACACGCGTTGAATCCTCGACGAATTCTGAAAAAAAAATAATATTTATTTTGATCAATTTTAGCTTCGATTTTATAATTTTATGAGAGACAACGCATATAAGGTGGAATTTTTATAGAATAATCTGTAACAAAAAAAATCACCATGGATGGTTCAAATCAACTTGGCGCGGTGAAATGCGGCGTACGAAATGTAACGACGACGGACGAAAGTGAGTGCGTGTGCGAGTGACAAGAGATCAACGCCCGGTTTCTGAAAGGCCAATCAAATGTCATTTGAGTTGCTGCAAGCATCGTCATCAACTTTTTTTTAAAAAAAATGTAATTGATTTGACATGGCGGTTAACTTGACAATAGTGTTAGTTGAAAAAAAAAATAGATATAACTCTCAGAAGCCGTCCGTAAGTGCGTGTGGGTGATATTGTGTGCGTGGCGTATTGCGCCGCGCGCCAAATTGAGTTGAACTATGTTTTTTTTTTATGGCAAGCGAGCAAGCTCACCTGAAGTTAAGTAACTCATAGACATCCGCAAAAAGCAAATGCGTTGCCTACCTTTAATTAACAGAGGAAGGGACGGGAAAAATGATATTTCTTTCTCCTATTCATCCCCTCCCCCATCAAATCCTCGAAAATAGGACTGACATCGGGTCTTCAACGCCTCCGTTGAAAATAAAGTATATTTATCACGAAAGGATGTTATGGGAGTATACATGTCCGATGTTAAAAAGATGATGTAGGAAAAAATGTTAAATAGTACTCTTGCCTTATATAGCCGTCTTCGCCCCACCGCCGCCCCCACCAGTTCAGCAGGAGCCAGTACTGCGGCGTGTAGCCCACCAGCAGCATCGCGTGGTTCATCCGCCAAGGCACACAGAACGGATCGTCGTAGATTCCGCTCCTGCATACCACACATATATATGTATATCTATATATATATTTTTTTATTATAATATA